>JANIPN010699178.1:0-11138 GCA_027478595.1 Erythroxylum anguifugum
CAATAAACCAGAAGCACGAGTTGACCCTTTTTTCTTTATCTTGTTCAACTTACCCCTACAACAATCAATACATGTTTCCAGATCATTGAAGTCCAGAGTTGAGAGAATGCTATCCTTTATGAATCTCTCAACCATCTCATTGGAAATGTGGCCAAGAAGTTTATGCCACAATATGTACGATGTTTCCTTTATGAAGGCTCTCTTTCAAGTAACAGGTTCGGCAACATAAGAAGAGACATACATTTCGTTAAGAGTAAGACACATTCTATATAATCCGTAGGATAAGAAGGCAATTCTGATATGGCTTATATTGATAGAATTATTTACAACAGAAGTATCAAATACAAAATGATAGCCCTTTTTATCCAAAACTGATATAGAGATCAAATTCCGTCTAAAAGACAGTATATAAAACATGTCTTGTAAAACTAATACAAACCCCGTATCAAGGTTCAAACTTACATCTTCTACATACAAAACATCCACCTCTTCATTGTTGCCGACCATAGCCTCTCTTCTCCTTTAGTTGGCCTTCTCTTAGATCTGAACCCCCGTATTATGGAAGCAATATGGTTAGAAGCTCAACAATTTAACCACCAAGAACTTGACGTAGTTATAGCTACATTAGATTCATGAATCATATAGGCTGAGGTGTTACCTGACAGCTTCTGCTTAACCTTCCACAAATTGTACTTCTCGTAAGTGGCCTTCTTATGCCCCTTCTTACAGAAGAAGCACCTCATACCCTTTAGGTCATGTGGCCCCTTAGCAATGCTGGACTGTCTAGTCTGACTCTTCGGAGAGGGTTTGGGTTTCTTACCTTTACCCTTAGGCTATTGGGGCTTAGCCTTCCCTTTGCCTTTGGTAGCTGCAAATACGGCTGTATGAGGAGAGCTCTTAATCTTCTCCTCCGCTGCAGCACACCAGGAAATCAAAGCATTGATGTCCTAGGCCTTATCCTGAGAGATGTAGGAGGTAGCCAACATCTCAAAGTCTCGAGGGAGAGTATTTAGTGCTTGATGCACTATGAGGTTTCAGGAATTGGTACATCAAGTGCCTTCATCCTAGTCTGAAGGTGAGCCATCCTGATAATGTACTCTCGAACGCCTCCTTCTCCTGTATACTTTATGGAGAATAGCTCCTTAATCAAGGTGCTTTGCTCCACATGAGAAGACACCTTATATCTCTGGGAAATGCCATCCATAAACTCCTCCGCTACGGTCGCATCCGGTAATCAACTCATCGGGTGATCTGGGATCGACCTCTTGATGGTTAAATAGCACATCCTATTTGACCATTCCCAGATCGCCATAGCTACTTTATTAGCTTCTGAGCTAATATCAGTAAGTGGAGAAGGTCTCTTGATGTGCATCGCCATACTGACGTCAGCCATCTCCAGGGCAAACTCCACATCTTTCTTCCACTTATTGAAATTGAAACCATTTAAGGTCTCAATCATGACAACGTTATTGTTTACATAAAATGTGACTACAAGATAGAAAAGACAATGTAAAAATCACTTTAAATACACGACAACAAAGATGATAGTATCTATACTGAGAATCCAATCGCACATATTATGAAACACTTGTGAGCTAAATATATAATATATGCAGTTAGACCTCCACATAAAAGTGATCAGAGTACAAACCATCAACTCTCATGACACTGCCGCCTGTGGGTGAGTAGATCATTCAAGCAATAACTTTCCTCCATCTAATGCTTTTATGTACATCTCAAAATCTCATATAAGGTCAACACCTGTGGCTAGAATAACCAAACATAAGACTAGAGATAGGCCGGAATAACCAAACATGAAACTAGAGATATCTCCCAACATGCACGTGGAACAATTCAAATACTGACTTGAAAGGCCACTATGGTAACTACAATCTTACCAGTACCCAAAAAGACCACAAATACAAGGGATACTTATTTATGTCATCCTCATATTCTATATAGGCATAATGCATGTGAAAATCAGTTATAAATGCAAAAACCCAAATGCACAGTCAAATAATCACATACTAGTACTGAAAACATTGTCTTTAAACTTTATTTGAGACTTTTATTTAAAAAATTTCAATGAGAGTGACTATCGTATTTTCTTGAATACTGAACCTTCCACACGACACACGAAAACTTAAGTATCTCCTTTATGTGCAATTCGGAGCACGAAAATGCACTCAAAACCAGCTTTAAAAACATTTCCGGAAACCAATTACCAATGTAAAAAATCTAAAAAATTAAAAATCACTTTTAAAATTCCCCTGATCCGGAAACTGACCCAAAAGGACCCCGAGCACCCTTATAGGAATTCTGAAAATTTTCCTTTTTTTTAGGTGCTGATGTCAGCATCATTGTAGCGCTAACGTTAGCACAACACTGTGACCTGATGTCAGTCGACGTCACCCCACGCGTGGCCAAGGGGCGAGCGTGCATCGGCCGACTCTCGCCAAATACTTCTGCACGCTCCGACACATGTCCTCATCTCGTCTGTCCACGTGTAGGGATAGGCGCGGGGTATTGGGCTACGTGAGGCCCACGAGGAGGGTGATTTCGGTGATCCCAGAACCCTTTTTTGCCTGTTTTCGACCCTTTTTTCAGAGCTAGCCTTATGTATACCACTTTTATGTAATTAGATTCGCAAAAAATCAAAAAACGAATCAAAACAGATGAAAACCATAATGGATGAAAACAGAAAAACCTTCATTTCCGACAACCCGATCACGTAACCACTCTGATACCATGTGTAACACGTAGGGTATATCTTATTACTTGTCCTGGATTGTTCATGGAAGGGTTAAAAATGAAGGAAACACATAATACCTGATTTCGGTTCCATTTAAACTTCCAAAGTAGTTTTCAAAGCCAAAACGAGTTCCAATCTCCCGAGACCTTTACGGAAAACATTCACGAATACGCAGTTAATGTCTTTATACAATTTTCTCAAGACGTAGCGCTCTTAAAAGGTTGGAGGATTCGTATGCTTACGAATGATATGAGCAACTGTAGGAGACCTTAACCTTTATATATAGCTTCCATATCACAAGCTCGATATGGGTCTGGTCTACTCTAATCAGGATCCATTTTTCTCCTGGACTTTGACCCATTGATTTACATCATTTATTGGGCCACTTTATTACCTTTGTATAGATCAAATTATGTAACTTAACTGATAAGTTATTGAAAATTCGAAAATACAATTAATAGTTGTCTAAATTTATGAGGAATAACAAAATTGTCCAACATATAAAAGATTTGAATAGGTAGGCATAGGAAGTCATTTTGCAGCACCAGCTTCCATATATGTTATTCTTGCTCCTACCTTTTTGTTTCGATTCCCTAAATCTACAAATTAGCTCGTGGAGTATAAAAAAGATGTGCATATGCATGTACAAGATAGAAAATGATATAAACAATTTCCACTTGACAGGTTACAGAACTTAAAGGACAATGCAAAATTCATACGGAAATAGAATTAGAAATGTAATAAGACTGACATAAGCACAAAATAATAAGAATGACATAAACACAAAATTTCGACGGGAAGGGCGATTTTCGATGATCCCTGAGCCCCTTTTTTGCCCTTTTAAACCCTTTTTCATAACTTGCCTTATGTATGCCACTTTTACGTAATCATATACATAAAAAATCAAAAAAAGAATCAAAAATAGATGAAAACTATAATGGGTGAAAACCAAAAAACCTTCATTTTCGGTAACCTGATCACGTAACCGCTCTGATACCACATGTAACACGTAGGGTAGACCTTATTACATGTCCCAGATAGTTCATGAAAGGGTTTAAAACAAAGAAAATACAGAATGCCTGATTTCAGTTCCATATGAACTTCCAAAGCAGTTTTCAAGGCTAAAACGAGCTCCAATCTCTCGGGACCTTTGCAGAAAACGTTTACAGAAATGCGATTAACTCCTTTCTACAGTTTTCTCAAGACGTTAGTGCTCTTAACGAGTCAGAGAGTCCGTATGCTTATGAATTATATGAGCAAGTGGATGAGACCTTAACTTTTATATATCGATTCTATATCGGGCTTCCCCATCACAAGCTCGATATGGGTCCAATCCATACTAATTGAGATTAATTTTACTTTTGGACTTCTACCCATTGATTTAGATCATTTATTGGGTCACTTTATTACCTTTATCTAGATCAAATTACATAACTTAATCGATAAGTTATTGAAAATCTAAAAATACAATTAATAGTTGTCTAAATTTATGAGGAAGGAAAAAATTGTCCAACATTAAAAGATTTGAATAGGTAGGCATGGGAAGTCATTTTGCAGCACCAGCTTCCATGTAAGTTGTTCTTGCTCCAACCTTTTGTTTCGATTCCTTAAATCTGCAAATTAGCTCGTGGGGTATAAAAAAGATGTACATATGCATGTACAAGATAGAAAATGATATAAATAATTTCCACTTGACAGGTTACAAAACTTAAAGGACAATACTTAAGCATGGATTTTAAGCTAATTATGGCAATTCATACAAAAAATGAATTAGAAATGTAAAAAGACTGACATAAGCACAAATTAACAAAGTTAGCTGCCACTGAAATTTCTCTTGAATCTTATTTAGCAATCATGAAAATCCAAGCTAACGCAACTAGGAGACATTCTAGTTGTTTTTCAACTATTAAAATGCAAAACAAGATGAATTTCACAAGAATATACTTTAAATATAAAAACTAAATTGCAGTTTTCCTTCTAAATTTCTAAACTTACATGGTAGTTTAGTATTTAGTGCCTGATGCACTACGAGGTTATTAGGAATTGTTACATCAAGTGCCTTCAGACTAGTATGAAAGTGAACCATCCTGATAATGTACTCTTGAACGCCTTCTTCTCCTGTATACTTCATAGAGAATATATCCTTAATCAAGGTGCTCTGCTCCGCATGAGAAGACACCTTGTATCTCTGGAAAATGTCATCCATAAACTCCTTTGCTATGGTCTCATCCGGTAATCCACTCAGCAGATGATCTGGGATCGACCTCTTGATGGTCAAATAACACATCCTATTTGATCATTCCCATTTTGCCATAGTTGCTTTATTAGCTTCTAAGTTGATATCAGTAAATGGAGAAGGTCTCTCGATGTGCATCACCATACTGACGTTAGCCATCTGCAGGGAAAACTCTACATTTTTCTTCTACTTCTTGAAATTGAAACCATTAAGGTCTCAATCGTGATAGCATTGTTGTTTACAGAAAAGATGACTGCAAGATAGAAAAGATAATGTAAAAATTAGTTTAAATGCAGTACAACAGCGATAACAGTATCTATACAGAGAATTTGATCGCACATATTATGAAACACTTGTAGGCTGAATACATAATATATGTAGTTAAACCTCCACATAAAAGTGATCATAGTATAAACCATCAACTCTCATATCACTACCACCTGTAGGTGAGTAGATCATTCAAGCAATAACTTTCCTTCATCTAATGTTTTTATGTACATCTCAAAATCTCATATAAGGTCAACACCTGTGGACAGAATAACCAAACATGATACTAGAGACATCCCCCAACATGCACGTGGTACAATCCAAATACTGACTTGCAAGGCCACTGTGGTAATTACAATCTTACCAGTACCCAAAAAGACCACAAACACAAGGGGTACATATTTATGTCATCCTCACATTCTATATGGGCATAATGTATGTGAAAATCAGTTATAAATGCAAAAAACTAAATGCACAGTCAAATAATCACATATTAGTACTGAAAACATTGTCTTTAAACTTTATTTACAAATTCTCAATGAGAGTGACTATCGTACTTTCCCAAATACCAAACCTTCCACACGAGACACGAAACCTTAAATGTCTCCTTTATATACAATTCAGAGCACGAAAATGCACTCAAAACTAGCTTTAAAAAGCTTTAAAAACTTTTCCGGAAACCAATTACCAATGTAATAAATCCAAAAAAAATGAAAATTACTTTAAAAATCCCCCCAGCCTGGAAACTAACCCAAAAGGACCTAGGGTACCTTTATGGGAATTTTGAAAATTTTCCTTTTTTGTAGGTACTGACATCAACATCACTATAATGCTGACGTTAGCGCAACATTATGCGTTGACATTAGCCGACGTCATCCTATGCAAGGGCTTGCCAAATGCTTCTAACACGTGTCTCACACGGGCCACCCACTCCCATACGCACTTACACTATACAACGCGTGGAGTAAATGTCCTCATTCCGTCTGTCCACGTGTCGGTGTGACAGACGCATGCACTATCTTAGCTTCGCGGGGTATTGGGCCATGTGACACACGTGCTACACACGTCCGTCATCCTGTGGAACCACGTAGGTGGACGCGGTTGGCGCGTGTGCGCCAACCTTAACCACCCAATGGCGGTAGCATCGTTGAGCGCGCGCACTAATGGGGCTATCGCCCTCCGATAGGTAGGGCAATTTCTGGTAATCCCGGAACCCCTTTTCGCCCTTTTTAGCCCATTTTTAACCCTTTTGTCATAGCTAACCTTATGTATACCACTTTTATGTAATCAAATATGCAAAAAAATCAAAAAATGAATCAAAACCGATGAAAACCATAACAGATGAAAACTGAAAAACCTTCATTTTCGGCAATTCGATCATGTAACCGCTCTGATGCCACATGTAACATGTAGGGTAGACCTTATTACGGGTCCCAGATCGTTTATGAAATGGTTAAAAATAAAGGAAACATGAAATACCTGATTTTGGTTCCATCTGAACTTCCGAAGCACTTTTCAAGGCTAAAACGAGCTCTAATCTCCCGGGACTTTTACGGAAAACGTTCATGGACACGCGGTTAACACCTTTCTATAATTTTCTGAAGACATAAGCGCTCTTAAATGGTCAGAGGATCCGTATGTTTACGAATGATATGAGTAACTACAGGAGGCTTCCCCATCACAAGCTCGATATGAATCCAATCCACACTACTCGAGATCTATTTTCCTCCCGGACTTTGACCTATTGGTTTAGATCGTTTATTATGCCACTTTATTATCTTTGTCTAGATCAAATTACGTAACTTAACCGATAAGTTATTAAGAATTCGAAAATACAATTAATAATTGTCTAAATTTATAAGGAATGACAAAATTGTCCAATATTTAAATGATTTGAATAGATAGGTATGGGAAGTCATTTTGCAGCACCAACTTCCATATATGTTGTTCTTGCTCCTACCTTTTGTTTCGATTCCCTAAATCTATAAATTAGCTCGCGGGGTATAAAAAAGATGTGCATATGCATGTACAAGATAGAAAATGATATAAACAATTTCCACTTGACATGTTACAAAACTTAAAGGACAATGCTTAAGCATGGATTTTAAGCTAATTAAGGCAATTCATACGGAAATAGAATTAAAAATGTAATAAGACTGACATAAGCACAAAATAATAAAGTTAACTGCCACTGAAATTTCTCTTGAATCTTATTTAGCATTCATGTAAACCCAAGCTAATGCAACCAAGAGACATTCTAGTTGTTTTTCAAGTATTAAAATGAAAAAAACAAGATGAATTTCACAAGAATATGATAGATTATACATTAAATATAAAAACTAAATTGCAGTATTCCTTCCAAATATCTAAACTTGCATGGTAAAAGTTTGACATAATGAGATATATTAATAGATAAGAGTTTTGAATAAAATTTCTTTTAGTACGATTTGCAATTCATAGCTTAAAGCTACTAATTGACTACAAATTTTAAAACCGTAGCCTATTGAAATAGTGCCTCTAACATAAAATTTTTTGTAGGTTTTTAAAAAACTATAAGCTATATTTAAAATATGTTGCATTTGATTTTCGTAGTTAATAAGATTTGACGACATATTTTGACTACAAATTTAATCTCTTAGTAAAAAGTTTTTAGCTACAAAAATTTTTTCGTAGTGAAAAATGTAACTGAAAGTTGTAATTCTTTTATTTGATAACCTAACCGACCAGTTTGTTTCCTCTCATTGTTGTTTCTTCTCTTATCATTTTGGCTACGAAACTACCCCTATTTTGGCTCCGATTGTGGTTGTCTTGGCTCCAAAATATTTTATGAAGGGTGTTGGATCCAAGCAATCTTGTTTTTGCAATAACTATAGGCGAGGCAATGGAGTCGCCGGTGGTGGTGATTGGGTCATAGTTTGATGGAAATCCCTGTAGAGCTCACAATTTCTACCAAGATCGTGAGTGTCAGTGAGAATGATTTCTCAGTGATTGATGTTAATGGTACACTCATTTTTAGGTTCAAGAGTAAGTTGGGAAGCATTCATAATGTTAGTCAATGATAAGATGATGTCAGTAACACCCTTGTCAGTCGTCACTCTAAAGTAGGAGGAATGTTGCATACACTAGTTTGTGACAATTTTCATTGATCAAAGACAAAACTATGTTGCAAAAAAGTTGGATCTTTTTTGCTAGTATGATGTTAGGATATGGAGATCAAGACTTTGAGATCATCCTTCGTGGTTAACTTATGAGAAACTTAAATCGGGGCAAAGTCTGCATTAGGATCTTGACAAAATAATTGCTTCTGTAGTCTAATCTCTTATGTCTAGGAATTTATAGTATTGGGAACCTTTAGTAATTAAAGTGATCATTCCATCAATGAAATTTTTTGCATTTGTAGATTTTCTGTTAGAATTAGCAAAAAGTACTTGGTCTTAAGTTAATAGACCAAATACTTAAGGAGATGGAAGTTATAGTACACAACTGTGCAACATGTCATTATGGTATATGTAATAAAAACATTTCACTATAATCTGTAATAAATATTGTTTAATGTCGTCCAATACATTTCAAATAATGGCATTTTTCCTTTCGTTGGATTACTTTTTCTTAGCTACAAAAAAATTTAAAAGCAATCCACCGTGTGCTTGGATTGGACTCACACGGTTATAGTCACATACCATTTACAACATCTGTTAGTTACATTAAAACACGTCTTTCCTTTTCCCTTTTTCTTTTGTCTAAAAGATTTCACTTCTTTTCCCTCTTCTTGTGCACTCAATACTTCCTTTTGTTATGATTTGATGTGTTTTATGTTGTCTTCCTCTTGTGTAATGTTTTGTTTATGGAAAATTTACTTTATGAGATAATTACCGGGTTTAAAGAGGTATTGCTTATTAGATGGGGAGAATAGATCAAATGAAGATATTTTATGTTAATTTAGTTAAAATTTTCCAATGGAATTAATGTATACTAACTTAATAGTGAAATTCTAACATAATCAACTAATAATATTAACTCATCTATAGCACAGGTTAGCTGCTGCTTCTACAAGACTGGTTTGTGAAGTTGTGATGGTGGAGATAATTGAATGAACAGTAATTGTAGTTCAAGATGGTGGCTGATAGCTACTGATCTTTTAATACTTTATCTTCCTACCCTCTATATTCTGGTTCTTTTCACCTATTGCTTCCTAGGGTAATCTTGCTTTGTAGTCAGTTATTTTCTCTATCTTAAGAGGTATGTAGTCAGCTAAGGGTGATTACTCTTCACTTTTCTTATGCTTCTGCTTTCACCTATATGTCTTATAATCCTTCTTCTTCATCCTTGTCTTGCATCCTATACCATTTTCCCTCTTCTTGTCTTCTTTATCCATCAATCTATGCTTTTAACCAGCAGTCCAACCATGACCCTTCTTTTGTTTGAATTATTCTTTCCACTCACATCCTCCACTCTAGCCACCTCCTACATACCACCAATATCTCAAAATCTTCCCCTCCTTCTACTACTATGCTGAAAAAGCCGAGCTCCCACTTGTTTCTTCTTTCCACACCAAACATATATGGGTGCAACTGGTCTGTAACCTCAACCTTGATGTCAAATTATCCTACTTTCCACCCTCTTCCTCAGCTGAAAAACTTATTGTCTGTCCTCTATCATCCATCTTGTAAGCAAGAATCCAAAAGTGGTAATCCATATTGGTAGGCTTTTTCATTGATAAGAAGGTGTCATTTACTGCTATGAAAACCTAGGCTTGGAAACTAGAAGCAGTTTATTCTGAGTGATGTCATTTTGATTAAGAAGACATCTTTTCCTTTAAATTTGATGTTATTAATTTATTCATTGAAGTTATTAAGGCTGGACCTTGGCACATTTTCAACAAACCTTTCCTCATTTAGCCATGGAAACTTGAAGTTAGTTTCAATGACTTCAAATCAACCAATATTTCATTGCGCATATGAATTCATGAAATACCATTAGAGTACTGAACAACTAAAGGTCAAAGTCATTTTGCAAGTTTAATAAGGAGACCTCTGTGGTTGGATCAAGCCACGACAGAGGCAAAGAAAATCGATTTTGTAAGAGTGTGCATAGTTAGTTGTTGACACTTTTACAGATTTGCTCGAGGAAATTCCAATAATGAAGTATAATGAAAATCTAGAGCTGATTGAAGATAAAGTCAAGGTTACTTATGCTTGGAAACCCCCTAACATGAAATCTAAAGAATTTTAGAAGCCTACAGGAAAGGTATTCATCAATAATAGCTTTTTTGAGCTGATGCAAGAAATTGGAGATCATAATTCAACTAAGATTCTTCAAGTTTTTGACTCTTCCAACACTAAAACATCAACCAAACAACATCCTACTTCTAACCCTTTTGATTCATTGAGCATGGAACCTTCTGATGAGAACCTTGATAAATCCACACTTTTTTGCAACTCCTTACTAGGAATAAGAACATGTAAACCCAATTCAAAATGTGACTTAAAACTAGCTTCACAAGTTCAACACTTACACAAATCCTAACATAACTGACCCTTCGTTTGAGAGTTGTGTGTTCGTCCATGCAAAGAGGTTTGCCAACATGGCTAGCTAGGGAGCTCATCCCCTTTGTCGTCCAATATTCTAGAGGTATATTGTGGAAGTTATAGTCATTTTCATTTTATTTTGTTTTATCTTTATCTTTGTTTTTATTTTTATTTTTCTTTTGTATTTATTTTATTTTTATTGTATTATATTGTATTTGTGGCTTATTAATTTAATTATCCTTTGAATTTTTCTACTTGATCTTAATTTTATGGTTTATTGTAGGAATTATGATTCATTGTCATAGCCACAACTCGTAATGGAAGGATGGAGTGGATAGTACTTTTATGGGAGCCA
>JANIPN010699289.1:0-11138 GCA_027478595.1 Erythroxylum anguifugum
TTTTTTAAAATTTGGGATTTTGGTGGAAAGTGGGGATTTGAGGTGCTCGGATCGGGGGGGTGGCTCGGATCTAGGTAGCGTGTCCTACGTGTGATGGCCCTCCGATACTGCTAGCGGTATTCGCCAAGCCCTCCAAGACAGCTTCGGGGGGCAAACTAAGGGAACGACATTGAATCGCCACTCCGGTAGCAAAGGCATCTTTTTCTTTCAAGAGTTTTCCCGCCAAATCGATGAGTTGTTGCGGAGGCAAGGACTCTCCAGGGTTATCAGGAACTGGTTGAGACGGTTCATATCTATAGCCACCAGACGCAATCTCCCGCGTAACAAAGTCACAAAAGAATTGCTCTACAGGAGGCAAATTTAGGAGTACGGCATGGCGGTGGATCTGCACATATCTAACCTCGTTCTCTTTCGTAGTAACTACGCCCGCTAAAGCTGAGAAGGACGAATAATTATCGGTTTCGGAGTGATGGTCGAGTGGATCATGGCTGGTGTAGTCCGTACGGTCGTCGTGTAGTATGATGGCTAACTGATGCTTGGGTTTTCGTTTCCAAGGTAGTAGTCGTCGCCTCCAAGATCCATCGCCCCCAGGTGGCAGCGACGGAGATAGTCGAACGCCATTCCACACCTCCCTGAACCCCAACTGAAACCAATCGTTACCTACACGACACAAAACTGCATAATTGGATTCCAAGGCTCCAAAATCTGTCACTTGAAATACCAGTCCAGGAAAGTCTACCAACAGTCCTCGAGGGTCTCGTTCGGGGACTGCCAAGGACATGTGTTCAGTACAACAATTCCACTTATGCTCCATGTTGCCGAGGAAGCTTGCGGGTGCCCACCTGTACCCAGGAGTGTTCAACTTCTTCGGATACCGAGAAAATGCTAGTCCTGAAGGACCGGGAGGCATATTTCTCCAGAACTGAGCCATTCTAAACTCCACAGAGTCATCATTAGATCTTAGTAAATGGTCGAGGTCTAGCCCCATAAGGGTGAATAAACACAAAGCTTCATCCTCTGGATTTGTTACGGACCTGAACTGTAGCATTTCCCTGAGTCTTTGCGGCCCCATGCGGACTTCCTCGGTTGCCTCTCCAAGAGGATTTTTCCCGGAGGTCCAATGGTATCTGAAATGCTCACATGTGGGTCGATAGTAGATAGACGACCGGCAGCAGTCTTCAGAAGAGCTGTCCCAGAGATCGATGGGGTCGATGAGGCCGTCTTTGGCTACGAAAACGAGCTTTTTCGCCAGCCTCCCTTCCTGAAGTGTCCATAATCGACTATTCCAGTTACAAAACCCTGCCATCGCGAGAAAATCAAGTGCATTAATCCTCGATGTTGCATTCGCAGAAATGTAATTGTCTTGAACAAGAACAACGTCTGCCAACTGATAAGGCTCCCGGAGTCTTTGCATCGCAATACGCTTTAGCCGCTCTGGGGCTACAGGAACACAAAGGGTGTCGATCCACACTGCAAAGGTTTTGCCATGGCATATCGGTAGGGTAGATGCCTTGATAAATATGCTATCGAGAGCACATTTTTGCAACGCATTCTCATTAGGGTTTCCAAGTCCATCCGCCCAAACATGAGACAGAGAGATGAGAGGTAGTGACCCATCATGTCTCTGAACCTGATATTGAGAGCTATTTCCTTCTGTCAGCAAAATTGACTTTGAACCTGATTAATTTGAAAACGAGTTTTAAATTTCAAGTGTGTATATACCTACGTTACAGAGTTATATGATATGACAGGAAGCTCTCCGCGTTCTAGTATATGTTTAAGTTGCTGAATCTCAACGTCGAACTTATCACATCCACACCCAGTAGAGACATGAGCAGGTTTGTAATTTTCCATATTGATTACAGCCGCCAGACAACGGCCTCGCTCACAATAACGGTGGTTGAAATTGATGTTCGGAGGCTTCAGATCAAAGCAAAAGGTGATAGATAATGAAGATTGTCGAGACCGAGACATGAATCGATTAACAATGCTAGCACACCAACCCCTTTTAAGAAATAACTCCTTGATAAAGGGGACAGGTTCCCCTCCACGACTAGGAACAGCGAAAAAAGGAGAAGTGTCTGGGTAGTGGTGATAATATGTAGGAACGACTACGTTCCAGAATATTGATTCTATGAGTAATGTTGTTAAGAATTGGATGGCACTACCAACGACACCCATGTTGTACTTCATCGCCGCATGTATAACAAGCAATCTATCACCTAGATCGTCGAGATCGTCGATACTTTTGGCTCTATTGTCCTCACGATGTGTACTCGACATAACATGACGAGCGGCCACATCATCGAGATTTTCGGTGGATAAGTATTTGTCACCGTTGCCGTCCGAGGTAATAAACTCTTCCATGCTGAAACAGTCCTCAAACACTTCATACAGCGTCCCAAAGAAAAACCAAGCTTGGATAAAGGCTTGCTCCTGCTCTTTAGTAACCTCCTTCCCATGGTGACATAGACTTCTGGGCCAAATATTCTCTTCTTTGATATCTTGCTCTGACATGTTCCATCCTTCCCGTTCTGGGAAAGTTGCGAAAGGTCCGCCATCATACCGATATCCCAGCCAGCGGAAACGAGGATATCCAAGTCCACTATTGACGGTCGGTCGCGGCAAGTGATCCATCTAGTCTGAGTGATAGAGTGACAAGTACGTTAGGTTGCCATACTTCTTCGAACGAGAGGTAATTCTGCGAGAGAGCTGGTAGAGGGCAGTGTTTCCTTCTCGAAAGAAAAGGCTGCGCCTTGCAGCGAGCCTTGTCGAGCTGCACCTGGGTATTAGCGCACGATCCAGCCATCCAATCAATGCCAGGCTGGCAGCTGCTCGATGATATAAAGCACCAGCTGTAAGCGAAATACGAAGACACTATGGGCACGTAGAGATGGAAAAAATATATATATATATATCATTCCAAGAGAATGCCCAAGCTGGTTCAAGGTAGATAATGATCCGAGGGACGAGTATGACCGACTCGTTTATGCTGTTTGGTGCCTGTTAAGTCCATATGCTTGGACTTGCAACGTGACTGCCATTTAGCATTCCACCTCCAGAAAAAAAGGCATTATTGTGGTATCTAGAAGTAAAATCCAAGCTTGAAGGTGTGACAGAAATCGCCATCTCGATTTCAGCTCCCACTATTTCTATCAATTGGTGGGATCAACATACACCCATTCACTCAAAATGCTAAACGCTGTGCTCCTCTTTCAACATCACTTATCACGAAATAAACGCTCCTCGCCATGCAATCAATCACCAGGAAACGCCAATCGAAACACATGCATCGGAGACCGATAAGTTAAGATAGAAAGAAACAAAGAAACAAACCTCAACAACGCCTTACCTGACTAACCGCCAGCCATGAATTCTTCTCACAGGGCGTCCCTACGCGCCGGGTCCACGGCCAACCATTTTGCCGCCGAGGCTACAGAGTGAGCGTACCCGCTACTATGATATCTTCGCCCCGGGGGCGGTGTTCATCGCGTACGCGCGCGACTTCAACACAACAAAGAATGGACAACATTGAACCACGTAAAAACCCGGCTCAAAGTTCAGGAATCGAGACATACCCAAGCAGAGAAGGGTCAAATACGGAAAAAGAAACCCAGATTTTGTTTCAGAGCGCGCAGAGCAGGTCTCCCGGAGATGATCCGGTAAGCTAAGCTTCGTGCGAAGTAGACTGCCCGAGCCGACCACGGGAGCGTCAAGAATAGTCAAGAGTAGTCTGGCCGCTATCGTTGACTAGAGCAGACAATAATCGATCGCGGATCGCGGTGGGAGGATAACAGTACGGGGTAAAGAAAGGGATGTAGAACTACGGATACTAGAAACTCACTTCTTGGCTCTGGACAGACTTACTCGGTGGACCTTTCTTCTCTTTTCTCTCATTATTCTTCCTTGGTTGTTTCCACGGGATAAGATAATTAATTATCCAAGGCACAGCACAAAATGTGTACGCACAACTGACCGACAACCAAAAAAAGGCATGAACAAGTATACCTGGGGAAAGTAGTAAACTGCGATTCTGCGATGCAACGCAACCCCTTGGGCCTTTTCCGGTCAGCCCGCCTTATTCCCTTCCGATCCGCAAAAAGAAGCTCCGTCGCGAATGCTACTGCAACGGTGAGAATTGAGGGCCAAAGAGATGCGAACGTGGCATCCGTGGCAAGCAGCGTACGAGTACACTGTACGCCTTGCACAATACGGGCGGTATGCCGGTGAGTGAGCAGGAACACTTGGCCTTCCTCTCTCGGATGGGAAGGATCTCTCAGCAAACCCGGATGCAACGAAAGGTTATTTGACATGATGGACGCCTTGATTATTCCCGGACGTTCAATCTCGAAGTTCAATTTCCTCACATTTATGCCTCGTAAGATCCGATTGAACGTCTCCCTCCTGTATGAATCTGGTAAGCCGATAAAAGGTAGTGGAATAAGGACTAGTCAGGTACACATCATCGTTCTTCTTACTTAGTAGGCGGGAAATAATACAGGGCTGAGGGTGCTGTTGTAAGGATTAAGATTAAAAAAAGCTAAAAATTGGACACGACGCACATCAGCCGCGGCGTGTAAACTGTTAGAGGGAGGCCCCCTCTGTCAAAATAAGACCAACGCAACGCTGTGCAGCAGGACGATCCTTATTATTATTGTTGGTGTTGCTGATGGGAAATCTACGATCGCTACTTCTTCCTTCTACTACTAAGATACTTGAGAAGACGGAGCAAGGAGAATACCCGTAAACATCACAATATGTCAACTACTGCCTAGTTCGACTATAGAGATCTGTGCCAGAGCGCGTTGATGATTGATAGTAGTGATTGATTGAAGGAGGGAACCTGCTCTCGGACGCTGATGGCACCACTTTTTGCATATCATTTCATCTCGTCTCGTCTCATCACGTTTAATCTTATCCAAGTCGCCCGGGTCACGGCCCAGCCAGCGGGGGGGCGAGATCGAAGCTATGAGCCTACTGGACGCTCGCAATATGGGCCGGTGGATCCCCTGGGCCGCGCGTTCCTGGCTACATAGTACTCGTACAGTGCGCACTTCCTCCCCTCCCCCCGTGGTCCCCCAAGGGACGCAAACGTGGACAGGAAGAAACACTATCTAGAGTATTAGCAGAAGAAGGGTTAAAAAATAGAAAGAACCACAGCAATGACAATAACAACAACAAGCGGTTGCGCAAACGAATTGAAAGGATTATTCCACCCTGTGCTGTCATCCGGATGGTTTTCGGCGTGTTTTTATCCCTCTGTCTCTGACTTACTAGGTAGACAGAGCAGCCGAGCGCATCTCATTTCACACCGGGCCACCAGCGTCTGGTCTGACTAATGTAAACTCCCGCTACGAACTACGAGCACGAACAAACGAGAGAGGCGTCCACCGGAAAGTTGTTCTGAGAGAGCGAGGCGTTTTGGCGGTTTTACTTTCGTTCAAACAGTGTTGTTATTACTATGTATTATTATTATCATTGTTTTTACTACGGATCCGTACTGTTGTACTCTGGTACGACTTCCGAAACAATTCAGAACCTGCCCGTTTCGGGGATCAGGAAAGTTGTTTTGCGTTTCTGTTCGAAACAAGGAGCAGAAAAGTTTGCCTTGTTCTGCGACCTGCAGCAAAGAAATGAACGGAATCAATACCAATGATCAGAGACGGTACGACGGGTACGTGGCGCCCAGTCTCTGCCACGAGTTCCAAACACGAGCGACGGGAACAGAGAATCATAGGAATAACACAATAGTAAGAAGTAGTCGATGATGGGCCACACTGACACCTGGACACTTGGAAACGCATACATACACACGACTATACCGGAGCAGAGTTCACTCACACCTCAGTAGAATAGTCCTACTCTTTGGTTCGGGTACAACGTCAGATACGCAGAGAACCTCTCATACGGAATTGTTAGCATCGACAGCAGCAGTAGCAACAGCAGCAATTTCCCTTCCGATGACACTCTCCCAAGAAACCAAACCCCCCAGAACCCGGAAAACAAAAGCAGAAAGTTGCTGCAGGTACGAAAGCGTGTCAGTCAGTATCCAATCGCAAGGGGGGCTTGTCCAGAGTCGCCTCCACAGGCCGTAGCCCTATTGGCCGCAGCCCATCCTCCCGCCCAACCCCCGGCGCGGCGCCTGTCTTCCTCGCTCATTCTCGCTCTCCCCTTTCTGCTTATGAAACACGGCCGTCTGACCGAAAAAAGCGCTAGCCCCAGTGCCCCAAGCCCAGCCCCAACCCACGCCAGGCTCGGAAAGGAACCCAGGCGCCGCTAACAGCCTCGTCCGCCCAATGGTGTAGCCCCGGCTCTTCGCTCGCTGCGACTCTGCCCGCCCCACCAGCCCAGGATCAAGAAAAGAACTGCTCACCACCCATTTGATTATTGTTATTAGACTACCATGTGTTATTATTATTATTTTACCCCTGACGCCGCTCTGCTAGACCCAGAGCGGCAGTGGAGGCAGAGAGGGAGGAGACAGCGAGCCCACCACCACCAGGTCCACCACCGCCACCACCATTGCTTTTCCTGTCTGCTGCCAACCGGGTCAGCCTGCAGGCTGTTTTGTTTAGAGCCTTTCTGGGTTTAGAAAGGTACTCGTACAGGTACAGGTAGCTAGTTGGCCAGTAAGCTTAGGGGTCGAACGGCGATGGGGCTGCAGGCTCTGCCACCCTACTCGCGCTCCACCTCCGACCCCCTTCCAAGACTCTCGTTTTCCAATATATCCTGCCTGCAGCCTCAAATTCTTTCCCTTCTCTTTCTTCTTCTCTATTCCAGTCGCTCTTGTGCAGTTGTCGTTGTGTTACTCTTTTCGTTTCGTTATATCCTTCACAAGAGGATTAACACTCATTCATTTGAGCAATCGCTCATTCCACTCATTGTTTGTACAAACTTCATCGCTCATTAGTTTCGTAACGAACGGGTTCACACCCCTTGGGAAATACAAAAGCAAAGTTGGAAAAAACTTAGATACAAGGAGTAAAGAAAAGAAGCCAAAATGGTCAAGATCACCGCCGCCCTAGTGGCAGCCCTCGCCGGCACGGCAGCCGCGTCCGCCCACCGCAACATCGGCCGCCGCCACATGCACCCGCGCAACTACCCCGTCAACTCTGCTCCCGTCCACGAGGAGTCCAGCGCACCGGCCTACCCGGTCCACACACCGCCCGTGGCGACCTCCAGCGAGGTCCCGCCTGTGTACCCGACTCCTTCCACCACCCCGGTCCACGAAGAGAGCAGCACCACCACACACGAGGCCCCGGCCTACCCGACCGGCCCCGTCCCCGGCGAGTCTGAGACTCACCCGGTGCCCAGCGACTCGGAGACCCACGTCCCCGAGCAGTCGACCTACCCGGTGCACAGCGACACCACGACCCCCGTGCACGAGGAGAGCAGCACCACCAGCCACGAGGCTCCGGTCTACCCCACTCACCCGGTTCCGTCCGAGTCTGAGACTCACGTTCCGGAGCACCCGACCCACCCCGTTCCCTCGGAGTCGAGCACTCACGAGGTTCCTCCCTACCCAACCCACCCGGTCCCCGACTCGAGCAGCCACGAAGTCCCCGTCCACCCGACTGCGCCTGTTCCGTCGCACAGCAGCGAGCACGAGGCTCCCGAGTACCCAACCCACCCGGTCCCCACCGGCGCCGAGACTCACCCCGTGCCCAGCGCCAGCCACGTCCCCGAATACCCCGTGCACCCAGCGCCGTCTGACAACACCCACCCGGTCCCCTCGGCCTCTGAGCACCCTGCTCCCACCTACCCAGTCGGTGAGGGTTCGCACGCTCCTGCTCCATCCACCCCAGCTGGCGAGCACGAGGAGGTCTGCGAGCCTGTCATCATAACTGTTACCGCTGGCCAGCCCGAGGCTCCCCACACGACCACCCCGGTCCACGAGGAGAGCAGCACCACTACCCACGAAGCTCCCGTCTACCCGACCACCACCCTCGTTGCCTCCTCCAGCTCCGCGGTCGAGACCTACCCCGTGCACACTTCCCCCGTCGCCTCGTCGTCTTCCTCCTCCGAGCACGCTGTCCCCACCTACGGCGGCTCTTTCCAGGACACTCCCGCCGCCTCTGGCTCGCACCCCGCCCCCGCTGGTGGCAAGCGTGGTCTGATCTACCAGGAGCAGTCCAACCTCGAGGGCTTCATGAACACCGACGCGATCAGCTGGGCGTGGAACTGGAACAGCAACGACTTCGGCATGGAAGCCCCCTGGAGCTACGTGCCCATCCTCAACAACCGCGACCAGTACAGCACCTTCGAGCAGCAGGCCCGCGCCGCCGTCCAAGCTCTGGGTGGTGAAGCCTTCGTCATGGGTCCCAACGAGCCCGACCAGGACGCCGCCGGAGGAGGCTCCGCCATGCCCAACGTCGAGGACGCCGTCGACGCCTACAGCACCTACATCGCGCCCTTCGCCGGCTCCGCCCGCCTCGGTTCCATCTCCGTCACCTCCGACCAGACCCCCGGTAACAACAAGGGCATGGAGTACCTCCGCAGCTGGAAGCAGGCCTGCGACGCGCGCGGCGACGGCGCCTGCCCCGTCGACTTCGTCTGCCTGCACTGGTACGGCCCCAACGGCGGCGAGTCCGGCGCCGACCAGGCCCAGCTGTTCATCGACTACATGGACGGCGCCATCGCCGAGGTCAAGGAGTTGTTCGGCGAGGACATGCGCGTCTGGGTCACCGAGTTCGGCGCCCAGCCCCCGCTCAACCAGGACCCCGAGGCCGCCATCCACGCTCCCTTCATGGAGCAGGTCCTGCCTTACCTCGACTCTAACGCTGATGTTGAGAGGTACTCGTACTTCATGGCTAGCCCCGAGTACATGATCAACGGTGATGGCTCGCTTACGCCCGGTGGACAGGCTTACTGCAACTAGAGGGTTGTGGTTGTGGTAATGTAGTAGTGGTGGTGGGTTGGAGGTTGAGTTGAGTTGTTCTCAGGTGAAGGAAAGCAAGGGGTTGTGTTCGCTTCTTCAAAAGGGGCTCGAGAGAGGAACCTCTTGATGTAATTTATTGTGGAAAGTTAGGGCAAAAGACAACTACATTGATCTCAGGATTTGGCATGCATGCATGTATATGAAAATAATTTCATTTGCTTTTTTGGTATTTCGGGGCTTTGTTCTTGTCATGTGTTTTGTCTTGTAAACCACGTGAATAATAAGGCGGCAAACTGTACTTATATGCCTAGTAAATATTAAATCTTAAAGGCTATTCAGAAACATAGTTTCATTGTGTCGTGAAAACTTGGTGCGTGACAACAAACGTCTATACTGACCTGATTTAGACCAAACATTCTTGGTAACGTCGATTGTATGAGCATGTTAGGAAATGAGAATCATGATACATTACTGACTCTACATGGTCTCTTGATTCGAGTAGGTTTGCATTACTCCAAATTAGCCCCAATCCACATGCACTAAGTGAAAGTTTTTCATTCGGGCCAAAGTGCACGTAGATCTCTCATAGTATATTGTTCATTTTACCATAGACAATCATTCGTAGTCAGTATAATCATCAGAACAGAAACTGTTCTACAATGGCAAGATTTGTTTTACTGGGGCTGGAGAAACGAGTAGGAGGCTTTTGAAGTTGGTATGAAATGAGATGCTCAATTTTAGACCTAGGGCAAGTTTTGAAAATGGACGGCAAAGAGGTTGGCGATGGGAGAGAGGGAATGCCCAGGTTTGGAATCACATGGACTGACTAGGAAAGAAGTTGTTCTATTTTCAACAAGGCTTAAGTTCTCAGTTCGTAATCGTATCTATTTACTCAGATACACCTCTCAACATATTCGAGTCTCGAGACGCTACCCCTACTCTTTCCCCCTCCTTCCCTCCAAAACCTTCATAACATCATCCACGCTCTCCTTATCGCCCCCCTTCTTCTTCTTCCCACCCCTCTTCCTCTTCTTCTTGTCCCCACCACCAGTCTCCTCCTTCCCGTCCCAACTCAGCAGCTTCGCGCCGTCATCTTCCTCCTCCTCCCTCATGTCCATATCGTCCGCGTCGCGGTCGATGCTCGCCAGCATCTCCTTCCTACGCTTCAGCTTCGCAGCTTCGGCTTCTGCAGCCTCGGCCGAAGCTGTGGAGCCGTCACCAGATACTCGAGCAGCAATGGCGTTGGCCTTTTGCAGGGCGGAGAGGAGCGAGGGGTCTTTGAGAGGGTTGGCCGGTGCAGAGGGTGGGGGAGATGGGGAGCGGTCTGTTGTGGAAAAGTAGTTTCGTTTCTGGGGAGCGGGCTCGGAAGACTTGTCCGGTTGAGGTTCTGAGGGCGACTTCTCTGGTGCTTGTGGCTTCGGTTTTGGATCTGTTTTGGCCTTCTCCTTGGTCTCGCCTTCCTCGCCTTCCTCTTCGGAGTCGCTGTCTGACCCGCTGTCCTCGTTCATGCCACCCAGTGGATCGTAATCGGCCCCGGCATCGGCAAAGATATCTGTGTCTTCGTCCTCTTCCGGCTCAGGCTTTTTTGGAGGCAGTGGAATCTGGGCATCCATTCCCAAGGGCTGTGAACTCTTGTCTACCAGCAACAACCCGTGCTCATCTCTCTCTGGATCGTTACCATTTGCTTGTGTTCCTCCCGGCTTTGCCTTCCTAACTTTGCGCTTGACGTTACCATCCTCATCCACAGTGATCAGCACCTCTCGACCCTTCTCGTCAATTTCGATCCTGGGGCCGGTGGCCTTCTTCTCGCCCACTCTCTTGAACCTCGACCCTAGTACAGGTTGCGCGGCTTCCTTTTCTGCCTTTGCCTTTAGTCTCGACTCTCGTAGCTCTCTGAGGATGTCGTCACGAGTCCTCTTCTTCCCAGCCCCCGGTTTAGGAGGCGGGGCCATCTCTCCTTTCTTCACGCGCTCCTCTTTCTCCACGGGCTTGACATCTTGCTTCTCCAAGCTATCTAGCTCGTCATCTAGCTCATCTTCACCCAAATCTTCCTCCTTAGAGCCTCCCGCCTTATCTTCGCCCTGAGCCTCGTCCTTTGCAGCGGACCCAGACAAAACATCCTCCCCAGCCCTCACCCTCTTGAGCAGCTTCCAATCCAGCCCCTTAACAAGATGCGTATTCTCCACCTCGCCCCCCAAGATCTCATCCCGAACCTTCTCAAAGTCCTCCTGCGACATCTGCCCCAGCTTAACCATCTCCT
>JANIPN010700889.1:0-11127 GCA_027478595.1 Erythroxylum anguifugum
ACAAGCTCTTATTCTGGATTTCCCATTGTGGTGACTTTTTCTATTTGTATTCAAATAATGTTAGGAAGATAGTTCTTTCATTTCAAAGCTTGTTCATGTCCTGCTGAACGACAGCACTTAGTGCATCTTTCCACTGAACCTGATCTCAATGACACATCTTTATGGCTGGTTTCTTGATTGTGTCATTTAAGCTCAATGAGTTGAGAGACACTTTAGCATTAATAAGTTTTCAGCTTTAGAGTTGTGTTCTGTTTTGATGTCATATTTGTTTGCGTCAGACTTAACTTGTTCCATATGCTGCACTAAATTAATTCCAATTTGCATTTAGATTGCGACAATTTGAGAGTATTTTCAGATTTAAACCATATGTGGTATTGATTACTCAGGATACATTGAAATAATCAATCTCCACCAATTTTTGGTTTGATCTGTTTTTAAAGATTTTGGGTTACAATGATTTTTTCTCATATGCCTCTACTTAGAGATTGGTTACCCTTCTCAAGTGGCGGGTTTTGATTATGGGACTTTACTTTTACATTCTACATTTTGTTGAAATTTTGACTTTGTTGTATAATTGCGTCTTATTTTGGCAAGGATAATGATATTGATTACAAATGCAGGCAACTTTAGCTTTACTGAGAAAATGACAGTAAAGTATGCTGGAGCTGTAGCAATGTATATTGTGTCCAAAAAGTTGAAGAAGAAATATAACATCACTGATGAACGTGCTGCATTGTATGAAGCTGCAGAAACATGGGCGGATGCTCTTGATGGGCGGCAGTTTCTCGGTATGCCCTAAACTTATTGATTATACATAGATTTCATTAAATAAGTGAAGTTCAATATGATTGCTTGATTAATAATATGATATGCTTTCCAACCAGGCTTATGTTTATACTTTGGATATAAAATATATTGGTTGTTGCGAAGAGATTACTTTTGGAGTCTCAAATCAAATTTGGATGAAATGACTTTTGAAACAAAGTTCCTTCATCTTTATGAGAGACATTAATTTTCAACATTTGGGACGTTCAACACTAAATGACTTCCATTTCTTTAGAAGTTTTTAGGATTTGTTAATTGTAATACTCCGCAGATGGTGAGGAAACTAAATTTTGATATGTTCTGACGCATGGACTTCCTTTCGTACAAATGTGGCCAATTTTGAACATAAATCGGAAACTTTGCAATAGATGACCTTGTTCCTATTTGTGCTACATTTCTTGAATCAGAGTTCTGAGCTGAAGGTCACAAATAATTCTGAAGTCTGGAGTTAAGCTTGATCCTTGAAGTGAACTAAAAGGTTAAAAAAATCTTTAAGAGATTGTCGAGGGATTCAAATTGTTAATTTTGTTTTCTATTGTTATAGGGGGATCAAAGCCAAATTTAGCTGATCTTGCTGTATTTGGAGTTCTGAGACCGATCCGCTATTTAAAATCCGGTAGAGATATGGTGGAGCACACTCGAATAGGACAGTGGTACACAAGAATGGAGAATGTTGTTGGCGAGTCTTCGAGGATTAAATCTTAGACCGAGTTTTATCCTAATTCACCAGTCATTCAAGTATAAAACATTCATCACCAAATTGTGTTGTGAATGTGGTGAAAGAAAAGGCTGTCTAGACAGGAAGCATTTATCTAGAAGAATTTTCTACTGTTGCTAATGTTATTTTGCAGTACTGCAATACTTATTTTGTTGCGATTACTGAGAATACAGGTATTCTTTTGAGACAGAATTTGAAAATCCAATAAGAAATCTTCGGATGTGGGTTTTAGTAAACCTTCTGGTACAATCTCTTGCAATATTTAGTCAATTACATTTTGTTAACTAATGGTAGCAATTATTGTGAATTGTGAACCTGCAACAACCAGGAATTTAAGTAAAGAACTATGTCTACACTATCAATGAACGAAAAGGAAATAATATTTACTGGTGAGACTGATATCATTTTTTTAATTGTCTTTATTAAATTAATTTGGTTTGGTCCAAAATTAATGGGTCACGATTAGATTGATTAAGTTTTACGTTAAGGTTGAACTTAACGTAAAGAAATTGTTAGTTTTATTTCCTCAAGTACCGACAAGCTACATAAAGACAACAGTGGGAATGGAATTCGTTTCTTCGATATGGGAGTTGCAGGTCCTCCAAAACAATGCATCGATCATCTTGATAAAACTACTGAAGACTAATACGATGATATGCAAAAAATAAAGAACTTGATCATCATCTGGATTACCATTAGGAGTTCACGAATGTAAGTTTGTTAAGCCTCAGCAACAGCTATATCCCAGTTTCAAAGTTATACTGTTAGACCAACACAGAAGAGAGAAACTTAAAAATCTTATTATAGTCAGAAGAATCAGAATTTATTTTGTGTTTCCACAGTTAAATTTCAGCGTGCCCTCTTTTTAGAAATTGTTTTTCTTATGAATGGAGAAAATTACTTTACAAACAAAATCTGAAAGAAGATAGATATTAAAATTCACCGATTCCCCAAATCAACTTCACTAAACTTTCAAGCTTGCTTGTTTGTCAGCTAAAAGCCTTCACAATTTTAAATGTTAGCCTTCTGTGGCGTTCGGATTAATAGCTAGATGGGCTAACAACTATGGAAAAATAGGGGGCTGACAGACGATCTCCTCTCAGAAGATAATCTTGTTCTCTTCAACTTCTCCTCTATATAAGCAGCTCACAAACTCCTCGAAAAAGGTCCATGACATCTAGGAAACCAACCAATCTTCTTACAAATCTGGCAACCAAGCTTGAAGCTAGAAACCATCAAGATCCAAAGCCTTCCCCTTTGGATAAGTTAAGTTTTCATAATATCCCCCTAAAATACTGGACTACTCAAGGTTTAAGCTCACTACCGAAGTCACAAGATAAAATATGGAAAGCAACAGGGAAAACTTTTAAGTCTGGTAATTATCAAGAGTTGATGGGAACTGAGGATGAAAACCAGCATATCGAAAATCTAGTTTTTGTGAAAATAGCCAACGCTGATAATGAAACGCAGAAGGGAGCACCTGAGTAAACTCACATTCTAGACATTATTGCTGAAGAAGGTTCCAAGAAGTCGGATGGGATTGTATCCTTTAGAAGCAAATGATCAAGCCGTGCATCTTAATATTTCATTCTTGCAGGAAAACACTGACATGAATATTTCTTTCATATATGCAAGCAACTTCGGATTCTAGAGTAGAGTGTAATGGAACAATCTCAGACATATCAGTAGCATCATCACCAAGCCTTGGTTGAACTGTGGGGATTTTAACTCAACTCTCTAAGTATCTAAAGCTCAGGGCCACTCAAGTCTAAAGAACACATTGGTGTGACCGATCTCAGTATGCGGGGCACTCTTTCACTTGGTCTAACCAAAAACAATCAGATTGGCTCATCAGGAAGAAGTTAGATCGAACTCTTGTTAGTGACTTTTGGCTGGATAATTTTCCCATCATCATTGCCAAATTCAAGGATCCACTTTTATCGGATCAATCTCCTATCACTGTTGTGAATTTGTTATAGCAGATTGTTTAACGTCATCCATTTAGGTTCAATAACTATCTTGTTAAGGAATCAGGTTTCTCTGAGGCTTTGAGGAAGCGGGCAGACCAATATGTTGAAGGAACCAAATTTTGTTGCATCCGAAAGCTGAAACTCATTAAAAATGAGCTTAAATTGTTGAACTCATCGAAGGGATCCACTACATCAGCTATTAACTCCACCAGACTGGAACTTTAGGATCTCCAGAACAAGATTGCCTTAAAGCCAGATGATCAAACACTGTTAGATAAAGAAAAAGTAGCTCTCTCTGACTCCTTAGAGGTTGTGGAAAATCATTATTCTCTTCTTCAACGGAGGGCAAGAGTAAATTGGCTAAAGGATGGTGACAGATGCATTAGTTTCTTCTTCAACGCGATATAATTGGCCTGGAAAAACCATAACAAGATCTGTTCAATCACCTCTAGTAAGGGATTATTACTTCAGAATTCCCAGGACATACAAGATGAAGCTGTCAGGTTCTTCACTTCTCTCCTTGGTACCACTGTTTCCTCTACTGTTTCACTCACAGACCTACAAAAACTCAACTTGTGGCAAATTTCTCCTCTGGATTTTGATAATTTAACAAAACCAGTCGATGATAATGAGATTGAGATGGTGGTTTTAGGTATGGATGGTAAAAAAGCCCCAGGGGCAAATGGCCATAATGGTTATTTTTACAGGAATCATGGAACATTATTGTAGTTTTGTTAACATTGTTGTCCAAGAATTTTTCTCTAATGTTGTTCTCCTCAAAGAGATTAATAGAACTTTCTTGTGCTTGATTCCTAAAGGTCCTAATCCATCTACTTTTGGGGATTTTACACCTATCTCATGCACCAACTTCCTTTACAAAATAATTTCCAAGATACTAACAACTAGATTGAAGTCATTGCTCCTTTGATAAATGAAAACCAATGTGCTTTTCTAAGTGAGACAAATAGGAGACAATGTTCTTACGTTGGGTTTGGTTTATGTCTCCGCGGGTGGAGACAGATAACAAAACTCAAAAATCCTGTGCCCAGCAGTGTTTGGTTGTTGACACTGCCCATTTTTGTTTCGACGCCAGCTCACAAAAACACAAATTTTTGTTTCTTTCAAAACCGTGGCACAACTTTCTTGTGCCTGTCACAGAAACAAAACACGCTAGCTGTTGGACAGAAATACCCCCATATTATTACTAATATTTCTCACATGCCCAAGTGTATAAATAGCAAAAAAAGAGACCATTCTTCACATTTCTTCACCAGGCACATTCTCTCCACTACCAGCACGTTCTTCTCCTGATAGTCTCTCTAGCAAGAAACCGGTCCTTTCTCTATTCTAATCGACAGTCAAAGGTGTGTTCTTCAATTTATTTATTTATTTTGCTATTTTAGTGTTTGTCAACTTGAAATCTACACGATCCATGTCATTTTCTTCATTTTCCAATTTGGGGGCGTCACAGTAAACCCTAATTTTAGCAATTGAAGTTTTTGTGTTTTGTGTTTTGTGTTTTGAGTTTCTTTCTTTATTTGTGTTTCAAATTTTTGCATGCTCTGTTTTTTTGTATTTTCTGTTTTGATTTTTGATTATTTTTGTATTTGTGTTTTTGTTTTTGTTTTTATTTTTATTTTGGAATATTTTTTCTTTTATTAATTTTGGTTCAATTTTTTTAATATTTATTTATTGTGTGTTTTGTGTTTTTATTTTTTTTACTATCTGTGATTTGAAATTATTTTTATTATTTTTGTTTCAATTTTTTTGTTTTACATGTTTTGTTTTATGTGATGAGGATATTCAAGGTTTATGATCATTATATTTTTTTTAATCTTTGCAAACATTTTTTATTTACAAGGATAACAAGGATCATGATGCTATGTTTAAGTGTCTGAGTTTGTTTGAGCTTTAGAATGGGGAATTGGATTTTATAAGAATGGTCATGTTGCTATGGTTGTATGTATGCACAAAAAAACTGAGTAGGAGTGAAAATGCTATAAGTGGTAGGGCATTGATGGTACCAACTATGTAAGCTAATATAGATAGAATTTTGAATGAGGGTGATAGGAATAGCCGGTGGGATTTAAGGATGGACTTAAATGCATTTACATTGTTATGTCAAATGCTTCAAGTCCATGGTGGGTTGAGAAATAATGGTCATGTGCCTATTGAAGAAAAAGTTTTAATCTTCCTAAGAATATTATCACAAAATGATTCTAATAGAGTAATACAAGTTAGGTTCATAAGGTCAGGAGAAACAATAAGTAGGGCCTTTCATAGTGTGTTGAAGTCTGTACTAAAGCTTCAACATCTATTGTATATCAAGCCTACACCAATTCCTGAGGATTGCACAGACAATAGATGAAAATGGTTTAAGGTTAGTAAATTTAATTAGCTAAAATAAATTGTCTAATTTCACTTTTTTTAAATACTAAACTAGAACTTTTTATTGTTTGAATTTTGTTAAAAGGGTTGCCTTGGTGCTCTAGATGAGACCTATTTAGAAATAATAGTTTCCCATGCAGACAAGCCTAAATACAGAGGTAGGAGAGGGAAAATATGCACTAATGTGTTAGGTGTGTGATAAGAACTTAAACTTTGTTTATGTTCTTGCTGGATAGAAGGGTTTCAGCATCTGATCCAAGGGTTCTACGTGATGTTGTTACTAGGCCTAATAGACTTCAAGTTCCAAGGGGTATGTAAGATAAGAATTTGCAAAATTTTGTTAATTTTTTTTAAAAGGTTTGATTAAAACAACAATAGTTATAGTGTCATACGTTTATAGGAAATTACTACTTAATAGATGTAGGCTATACCAATGGTCCTGGCTTTCTTGTATCTTTTATAGGCACAAGATACCATATTCAAGAGTGGGCAAAAGATGGAAGGGCACCTAGGAATCCAGAAGAGCTCTATAACAAGAGACACTCATCTGCCAAAAATGTGATTGAATGTACATTTGGTTTATTGAAAAAAGATAGAAAATTCTAAGAAATCCATCTTTTTATCCAGCAACCACTCATGTGCACATAATTCTTGCATACTGCCTTCTGCATAACTTTATTAGGTTGCATATGACTTATGTTCCAGCAGAGCTTACTCCTCTTGAAGTTGAGGATATGCCAATTAAGGAAGATGCACCTTTCCCTGTGTTGATCGTGTTGAGACAAGTAATGAATGGAGTCAATGGCGAGAGGATTTAGCTAAGAACATGTTTGATGATTGGAGAAGAAACCACTAAATTGTGAACTTTCATTTAGTTAATGGTTTGGGGTATGGCATTGCATGGTTTAGGTGCAATGCCAAGAGTTTGGACTTCAGATGAAATGGAAGCATTTGTGACCTTTATGGAGGAGGCAGTTGTTGTTAGTCATAGAGCTGATAATTGGCAATTTAAGCTTGATATTTTCTAACTTCTTGCTAGAAAGATGGTTGAGAAGTTTCCTGATTGTGGCATTGACAAGAGGCATACCAAAAATAAGCACAAGAGGTTGAAGGACAAATATCAAACAACCTTTGACATGTTGAACTGCAATGGGTTTGGTTGGAATGAAAGCAAGTAATGCGTTGAGGTTGACAACAAGCAAGCGCTGGAAGAATGGTCAAGGGTAATTTTTTTAATTTTGCTTTGTTGGTTGTTTATAGAAGCATCTTAATAATAACATGTTTGTCATGCTGAAGTTTTATGATTTTTTTTGCAGAGACACCCCAACAAGTACTACACTCCTGGAAAGTCTTTCTCGCATTACTCTAGACTTGAGTTTGTCTAGGGGAAAGACAAAGCCACTAGTGAAGGAGCTCAAGATGCTACAGATGCTGTTGCTCAGCTTGAAACTGATGAAACTGAAGGTGATGCACTAGCTGCTCCTGCTGCCCCAGCAGATCCAATAGGCCTAATCAACCACTCGTGCTCCAACTGCTTCAGCCCATTTCACTGGTTCTGTTGCCTCTTCCAACAACACAGAAGGGAACCAACAAAACAAAAGAGAAAAGGAAGATGAGGGATATTGAAGTGTTAGAAAGCCTTGCTGCCTCTTTTGATCGTGCTATTAACAATAGTAGAGAGAATGCTAAGATCATTGTTGATGCCATTGTGGGACAATTTGGAGTTAAGCTAGGTGAAGAGCTTGGGAGTTTAGGGTTCTCCACTGAAGAAGTTGTTAGGACTATAAGGATCTTCTCAAAGAATGCTCATGTTGGGAAGATTTTATGGGGTTTAACTGCAGACTAGAAACAATGCTTATGTGAGGAGCCTGTTAGATGATGAAATCTGACTTTATGCTTTATTTCTTAATTAGTAGGTTATGGTACATTATTATATGGTAATGTATAATGCTAACAATGCTTCTAGCTTAACTATTTAACAATGCTTGTAGTGGACAATAATTTTTTGGTTGTGACCTGTCACTTTCGAGCTCACTGTGTATGAATGATGAATGGTTGTTTTATTAACTTTTTAATGTTTGTCATTTATGTACGTGTATGAACGACGAGGATATGATTCGTTTTTAGGTACTTAACTATGGGCAGATACAACTTCTATATTGTATTTGTTGGAAGTCAAGTTCGTATTTTTACAAATTGGGATGATGTTAAATTAGCAACTGAGGGGTTTCCTAATGCCAGATTCAAGGGGTATCGGACTTTGGTTGAAGCACAAAGTGCTTATGTCATGGATCCAAATAGGCGGACTCGTCAAAATAAAGAAATTGTTCCTACGGCTAATGAACCCTCATCAATACCTAATCAATTTTCACTTCCAACAAATGCACAACTAAATGAAGTTGCAATTTTGAAGAAAAAAATGGCATGGAGTCAAGGATTTTTATTCATGGCCATTGGAGTCATTTTGGGTATTATTATTAAAGACATTCTTAATAAAATATAAGGCTTGAATGTATCTTTAACCTATTATGTAATTAATTTCATGAATGCTTAGATATTTGATTAAATTATTATGTACTAGAATTTCTAACTTGTAGGATTTTTTTAATTCATTAACTCATTTCATTAAATTTTTAGGTTTCTCATTTCATTAAATGTTTAGGTTCCTCATTTTATTTCATCGTAATTAAAAAATACAAATACAATTAAAAAATATTGATACAATTATAAAAAATATTTAACGTAATTCATTTCATTGTTAACTTGTACGAATTTTTTGCTATTCAATAACTCATTTCATTAAATTTTTAGGTTCCTCATTTTTTAATTCCTTATTTATAGATAAAAAAACTAAACCAAATCATTCGTTTTAAAATAATCAATGAATTATATATTTCCAATCATATTATATTGCAGGGGTACTTTGGTCATTGACACTGTTTTTTATATTCTGTCAACTGCAATCAAACACATTTCTGTCCTCGAGACGCACAGTTTTATCTGTTTTGTCCATTACAACCAAACACCTCATAACCTCTAATTTTTGTTCTATATTGTCTCCAAATTTTTGTTTCGTTCCGTCTCAGTATATGGATCACAGTAACCAAACACAGTGTTATAGTACTAGAACTATTGAAGGTGTACTCTAGAGCCAATAGTTGTTGAGTAAATTTTAATCTTATAAAATCCTCAATATTTTGCAAGTGCACTGGTCGTAGCGCAGTATATGAGGTGTGAAGTGAATCACACGTTAATATAAGACTTAATAATGATATGCAGATGCACAAAAAGGGGGGTTGAATTGTGTATTCTTTTTTTCGGTAAGCCCCTTTATAAACAAATTTGTTAAAAGAAACTTGTTCTTTTCACACTGAACTTCGTCATCCATCTCGCTTTGCTTGTAAGCTTCTCTCCAGCAGATGGACATTCAGTAACCTTCTCAATTGGGTCCATCGTCACAAAGATAGACATTCTATCTACTGTAGAAACAATATTATTGTCTACCAGCTTCACATTCTTCTAGAAATCGTACACTTCATTTGGATATATGGCTTCTCGTACTTGAAAGAACATCCTCTATCCTGCTGCAACTATCTCTGATTCAATGTCCATGTTGTCTTTCCTCAAGGACTCAAAATTAACATTTCTTCCATAAACCAGTGCTTGCTCCATTTGGTTATACGGTGGGTAAGAAATTGAATGCACATGTTTGTTCTTCCGAAAAGGTAAGGATGGTTACAAAAATTTGAGAGGGCTTGGAAATGAACAGTTTTTGTGTTAAGGATACTCCAAAGGTCGATGTTAGAGGTTATAAGGAGTGTTCTAGAATAGGTGAAAAAAATCTTCAAGATTAAGAGATTTTTCCCTCTAAAAACTTCCTTGTGAGAAGTTAGTAGCTGTAAATCACTGTTACTAACGTCGTTAACTTTCACGACCTTTTAACTTGGGTGTGATGTGTCAGACGGTTGGTAACTTAGCATAACCATGTTGAGGTTCCGTCTGATTTCCTTGAACCGTTCTTCACTCAGTGGTTTAGTGAAGATATCTTCCCATTGAAACTTTGTTTCAACAAATTGAAGACTCACGATCCTTCTCTGAACGTAGTCTCGTAAGAAATGATGTCTGAATTCAATATGCTTTACTCTCAAATGCTGAATTGGATTCTTTGACAGATTGATGTCACTAGTGTTGTCACAAAAGATCGGGATCTCCTTTTCTTATACTGAATAATCTCCTAGTTGATACTTGATCCACAGCGTTTGTGAACAGCAGCTTGCGGCATACATGTACTCGGCTTCAACAGTTGATAGTGCAATTGAGCTTTGTCTCTTACTTGACCAGGAAACTAAGTTTGAGCCAAGAAAGTGACAGTCTCCACTCGTATTCTTCCTATCAATTCTATCTCCGACATAGTCCGCATCGTAATATCCAATCAACCTGAAATCTTTACCTTTCTCATACATTAAGCAAAGATCAGTAGTACCTGCGAGATATCTCATAATTCTTTTAACCGCAATGTAATGAGACCAGTGACGTAGCTAGATGGGGCCCCCCAAAATTTTAAAAAAATAAATATTATATATAGATATATATATAAAAATGAAGTTATTTGGGAGTTGGGCCCCCCTAAAATTTAAAAAATTAAACATTGGGCCCTCCTACTTTACATGTCTGGCTCTGTCCTTGAATGAGACTCTCTAGGATCGGCCTGAAACCTTGCATACAAGCATACACTGAACAATATGTCAGGTCTAATTACTGTAAGATAAAGCAAAGAACCAATCATCCCTCTATATAGGGTTTGATCCACCTTCTTACCAATTTCGTCTTTAGACAAAAGGTTTGAAGGATGCATCGGAGTTGTCATAGGTTTCACTTTTTCCATATCAAACTTAGACAACAATTCTTTCACATATTTTTGTTGATGGATAAAGATATTTTCTTCAGTTTGCTTAACTTGCAACCTAAGAAAGAACTTTAACTCTCCCATCATACTCATTTTTCATCAGATTCTCAAAACTCATGCATAGATTTTCGAAGTTGCACCAAAAGTAATGTCATCATCATAAATTTGAACTAAAATAAAATCAATTTTAATATTCTTCCCAAAGAGTGTTTTGTTTACCTGACCTCTACTAAACCCACTCTTAATGAGAAAAGTACTTAGACGATCATACCAAGCTCTAGGAGCTTGTTTCAAGCCGTACAAAGCCTTATGAAGTCTAT
>JANIPN010701531.1:0-27304 GCA_027478595.1 Erythroxylum anguifugum
AGCTCGATTTCAGGGCTGAGCGTGGAAGGCGCAGGGCTCACACAAGTTCCCAACGAGATCTCAGGGACAGCGGCGTCGACATCATCATCGAGCAGCACGAACCTGCCTACAGCATCGTTCGGGACCGACGGAACTGGCGGCAGTAGTGACTCGAATAGCAGTAACGGCGTGTCCGTAGGTGGCGGTGGTGACGGCAACAGCGGGCTCAGCCAGCCAGCGACCATCGCGATTGCCGTGTGCGTGACCATCGTCGGGATCGCCATCCTCGCACTCATCTTCGGCCTCCTATGGTACCGACGACGGAAACAAAACCGCGCGAATGCCACGGCGGCCGCACAGTCTGTAGGCACCGGTAGCGGCGGCCACTACTCGAGTTACGGACACCACGGTGGCAGCGTCGCTGGCGGTACTGGCGGCATGGGCGCGCCGCTCCCGTACTCGCCGGGCCAGCAGCCGCCTGCGATGGTTGCGGTGAACAGTCCGCACGGCACGTATCCTCAAGCACCGCAGGGGTGGCACTCGCCGGCGTCGCCACACAATCTCGCGTCGCCTAATGGTCCATATGCGGTGTTCGATCCGACCAAGTCCGATCCGCCGTCGACCTGGAGCGCGGTCGATGACGATCGCCTCGCGCGCATGCGGCGCTTCAGTAACGATGGGACGGTCATCACTAATGATCGGACAATAGCGGGGCGTACGGATGATGGGTTCCGGCCTCAAGGCGCTTGAGAGGGTTCAAGACGCGGTAATGTACTATGCTTTGGTATGGCTTTATTCTGGGTTGGAAGCGTACAGGTTTGATATTTAGCGTGGAGTATCGAAAGGAGGTTTTTGGAATAGTGTAATCAGCTACTTGTCACACTAATGAACCCATCATATCGAAGGGTCTTCCTTTTTCACTACTGGGAGATTCGTTGATCCTGTTCCCACGAACCCTCGATACCCCAGCAACGGCATCGATGCGAGCTCTTGCTCTCTTTAGCTGCTTTCTTCCTCTTCTCTCTCAGTTTCTTTTCACAAGTAGAGATCGATGGCGCAGTCCCCGCAACGTTTCAATTGTGCACATTCGAAAATTTGTCGGCGGCGGAGTCATCTGCCGACTCTCCCCCATGGTTGGATGCATCATCCGGCGTTGGCGATTGAAGGTCAGAAGAAGTCAACATCGGCCCGGCATCTGTCCCACTTTCTAGATCTTAAAATAAGCATATAAAAAAGGAGTCTGGTAAAGGATCATACCTCTCGTATTGGATGAGTGTGCTTGACAGGTAGCGGCACCCTTCCGAAGGATTTCTAGTTTGCGCGTTGTCGATGTACGCAGGCGCTCATTCTGAGGCGGCTCTGCTGAAATGCTCTTGACGAGCTCGTCGCTCATGTCCCAGACTGCGGAAGGTGAGAGCAAGTCCTCCAGGTCCGAAAGAAGGCATGCCTCAATTGCATAGATCGCGACATTGTCTACCACCGACTTCAAGGCTAGCTAGAGGCATTGGTCAGCGAGCTTGCAAATTCGTTGCGGTACGAAACTAACCTTATAGAAAGCTTCCATATTTTCGAGAATCTCAGTGCAGGCATATAGATCCATGTCTGGTTGAGTTTTGGTGGCCAAGACTAAGCGGAGGTCGTCGGTGTTGACATTAAGTTGTTTCTGTTTCCAGTCCGGGTCATATCCAAGACCTTTCAAAGTCGTCTCAAGGCTATCCTGTGGTCGTCTGAGCTTCTCGAGGGTCTCCGTTAAGTAATGGTTGTAGGTGATTGGGTGTCCAGATCGATAGGGGCGCAAAAGCTCTTCAACCTTGGCTTCTGTTCTCTTCCGGCGTGCATCCATCAGTGGGTCGACCATCTGGGATAGGAGACCTTCGGAAGTTTTGCCACTGCAGAGGTAGGCGATCACCGACTCAAGGAATGTTCTGATCGTTCTCCATATGGACAGGGCATGTGCTTCGATCATCTTGTTCCACGGCGTTGACTGTCTTCGGAAGAGGTCCCCAACGAGAAGAGGGTTACACATACCCGGAAGCTCTCGTCCCCGTGTTATTCGCATGAGCTCTTGAATCTCCTTCAAGAAATCTGACCGCTTAATGGTCCCGTCCGTCACTTCTTCATCGTCATCGTCATCACTGATGATCTTGCGCTTTTGACCGTTCAATCGCATATCCTCTGCGAATTGAATATTGGCGTTTTGCACGATTGCACGTAGTCGATTAGTTTGACCGTCTGGCGTATGTGGATCTCCAAAGAACTTATGCTCATACTGACCATAGAGTGCGGCTCTCACAATTTGCTGAAACTCCTGGCTCAAGGCTACCAGGAATCTTCGCTGTGCGGACATGGTGTTCCGAGGTGGACCAAGCCTCACCAGTGTATCTTCACAGAGCGAAATCTGACCTTCAATGTCTTCGACAAGTCCCGGAAGTTGATGCTTTATTCGGCTAAACAATATTTCGCTCAGTTTTGGTCGCAAGCTATCGACCCCGGTTGTGTCCGGTGGCAGTACTCGCCAAGCTCCATGCTCAAAGAATGTTCTTTCAACTTCATCACGTTCCTCTTTGGTGGAGGACTTCTCCTTGTAGTCACGATTCCGTAAGACATGCCACCCGAGGTGAAATTCGACATCGAGATTGCGTGCAAGAGCAACAAAGCTCTTCTCACTTTCGGAGTCGGGACGAAGCTCATCAGGCTTGGTGATAATACCAAGTGTCCTAGTACCCTCTGGGTCAAATTGTCTGGCGAGGCTGAGAACAATTTGATTTGCATAGTCATTCTTAGCTGACACCACAGCAAGAATGACACTCCTTGGCCGCTCCATATAGCGAGCAACCATTTTTTTCACCACCTTGACATCCTCAACGGTCTGCTGCTTGTTTTGAGAATGGATCAATCCAGGCAGGTCGACAATGGTCAAGTGCGGCTGCTGCGGTCCGGCTACTTTGACTTGGAGGGTGTCTCGAAAGAAGGCTTGTCGACCAACAGCCTTTTCCATACGCTCGAGTGCCGACTCAACTAGCGCAGGAAAGTCGTCAAATGAAGGCAGCTCGTATTTGAATTCTGCGATGCTTTTGCGATCTTCTGCACTTTTCTCCGGGTCGGCCGAGATCGAGACACTGATACTCGGCTCGACGCTATTCCGTAGAATGACCTCGGTGGCAAATCGAGTGCACAGATTGTCTTTGGTTGGGAAGGGAATCCCCGAAATAGCCTCTAGGACAGAGCTTTTCCCAGAAGACTGATCTCCACACACGATCAACTGGGGCAAGTCAACGAATTGACTCACCCCGAGCGATCTCAATTTGTCAATGTCATTAAGCAGATTCAGCTTTCGAGAGGAGTGTAAAGAACTTGGAGGATCCATCTTCGCTGGCACTACGGGTACACCAGTGATGGAAATTGAAGCTCAGAAGCTTGAACAAAGAATTGGAAAGTGTAAAAGCCTTTGTGGGGGACCTAAAAGAAGTCTGAAAAATGCTAATGAGACTAAGAGAAATTGAAGGTGGGCTGCAAAACAAAGCGTAATACATATATGGTGAATCCAATCTATCTGGCACATAGAAGCCGGGCGTGTTGTGTGTAACGCTATGTCTAGTGAAGCAAATGTGAGCTCATTTTTCTGCAGACAGCCTCTGCTTTCAGTATCTCTGCACTACTGTTATCGTGGCGGTGAGGGAATGCGAGTCTCGGATAGTTGCATCTTTGCCCAATTTCGATGGACACTTTCTCGCTCTGAAGTTGAACAGGGGATTGGGGGAGTAGGTAATTCATACGAGAACTTGAACATTATCAATCACCAATTGAGTGTAGCCTAGGAGATAAAATGTCAAACCATGACCTTAACTCAAGGACTGATATAAAGTATGATTCGTATCCGGAATAAATGTTCAGGGGCACCCAGAATACAATCTCTACAACTGAGGCTTCTATCATCAACGAATGAACCTCTGCCGTTGTCATGTAGTGGCGGAGTCGTTGCAGGAACTATAAGGGAGGGGGTGCTCTCTCTACCTCAAAATAAATTCAGACTGGGCTTCAAGCCCTTGCGGGCGGAACGTCGTCATAGGCTAAGACAGGGTTGCACAGATGTCGCCCCGATGCAACAGCGCGATTGCAAAACACTTAGAGTCGTCTAAGGGGGGCGCGCAAATTGCGCATTTCAACTTCCTTCATATCATGATTCCTGAAGACCTAGGGTTATCGGGCAAACGGAGGGCTTGAACAAGTCTGCCTTCGGGTGAACCGTACGGGGACAGCCAAGGACGATGGCATCCGGCGCAGATGATCGCCGGCAAGAGAAAGGCACTCATACAGAAGGCTACGGTCGTAAACTGGGCCCAGGCCTACTTCGGCGGGTTCTGAATCCAATATGGTGGTTCACGACAATTTTCACTGTGGTGCGAGGAGTTCTGTTGGGTTTGATACCTCAATTTGAGGATCCATCGCAAACCAACGTTGCGGGACGCCGCTCCTCACCCACCGCCTTCCTTGATGGCTTGCGAGGCGTTGCGGCCTTCATTGTCATGATTCACCACTTTGGCAAAGATCCCTTCCCTTGGCTACCGTGGGGCTGGGGGAGCACACGCAATGAGATCGGCCAGTACCACTTTCTCCAGCTGCCGATTATTCGGATCATACACTCGGGGCCGGCAATGGTGGCAGTCTTCTTCGTGATTTCCGGCTTTGCGCTGTCCTATTCACCGTTGAAGAAGATCCGACGTAAAGAGATGGGTGCCCTTGGAACCGCGTTGGCCTCTTCCACCTTCCGACGGTCCTTGCGGTTGTACCTACCATGTGTTGCAACTTCGTTGTTCATGGCGCTTGCAATGCAATTCGGAGCCGCTCCCTTCCCACACCATCGCAAAGCGGAACCGAATATCATAGCAGAGCTCTACCAATGGTTGAAGTCCTCATGGATGTTGATGAACCCCTTCGACCTTTCATTCCGCCTACCTCGCTACGATGACAACCTCTGGACGATTCCGGCCGAGCTTCGTGGGTCTATGGCTCTGTTTATAGTTATTTTGGGAGTCGCTCGACTTCGCTACAATGTCAGGCTGTTCGTCGAGTCGATGATCACGATCTGGTTCTACAGTTATGGACTATGGGACGTTGGTCTCTTTACTGCAGGACTTGTTCTAGCTGAACTCCATCTGGAGCGCGAAGAGCGCGTGACAAGCCCACTTCCGGCGCCATCCTCTTCAAATACTTCCATGACCCCTCCAACGTTTCGAAAACGACTCCTCCTACCACTTGCCTTCACGCTGTCACTTTTCCTATCGAGCGCACCCCTACTTGGATATACGAAGTCACCTTGTTACAAGTTCTTATCCGCCATGACTCCCTATTCCTGGGTAGCACGGGAGGTCACTGACCGCTGGATCCCGACACTTGGCGCTCCTTTACTGGTATATTGCGCGGATCGGTCTCGGAAACTGCGGCGGATTCTTACGTCGTCAGTTGGCGCCTATCTAGGTCGTATTTCTTTCGGACTCTATCTTGTCCATGGTCCAATTCGCTACACTGCCTACCATCCAGTTCTGGAAGCAATCATGCGGGTGTGGGGCTTGAAAGTCGTGACGGCGGAGGAGGAGATCAAGCACAAAGGTGGCTGGCTCAAAACGGTGACCTGGATCCCGAAAGTGGCCGAACACGTAAAGGATAAAGCGGAGAAGGCAAAGATTCAACAAGAGGATCTTGAAGCCAATGACTGGAGATTTCTCACCGCTGTGTTTCTCACATGGGCTGTACTTGCACCGATAACTTTTGCTGCAGCAGACTGGTTTAGTCGAACGATTGATCGCGGTAGCGTTCGGCTGGCGCGAAACCTTGAGACTCGGTGGATGGACGAGGGATTCTCTACCGTCAAAGAGTCTGATGCGTCTCACTCCGTCATGCGTCAGCGGACTCGAAGCGAAAGTCGTCGGAGAGGAGCCGATGAGGAGTGGGAGAAACGACGAAAGCAGGACTTCGCCAGTAGAGGTGTGGTATAGTAGACCTTTGGAGAGCATCTGCATGTTGCATGTGTATGGCGTTTCATGATACCAATGCATTCACTGGATACATAGTTTTAGAGTACCTAGAGGATCAACCAATAGACATGACTTTTTCGAAAGGTCGACTCTGCGGTGAATATTGTAAAGTTTAAAACCCTGATGCTGTGATGCGTAAACTGTATGAACTCGCCCAAATCAATCCTGCGCACCGTATAACGCCATCATAGGCCATCATTTGCCAAGGGGAATCAGCTAGCTCTTGAGCGCCTCCAACCGGCCACGCATCTGCGCCAGGGTATCCTCGTTCTCGACGTCGGCCGGTTCCTCTTCGGTCGCGACGGGCTCGACGCCGACCTTTGTGTCGGGCAGGCCCGGCGTCTTGAGGACCTCACCGAGGACCTTGTCGACCTCTGCTTCAGCAGCCTCGTCCTCGCCCTCCGCGAGGTCTTCCGAGGGCAGCATGTCGCCAACCATCTCCTCGATGATCCCCGCCTTCATGAGTTCCTGGCTCAGCTCGCGCATGGTGCCCGTCAGTTCGGGGAGTTTGACGAGGGTGTTGACGTCGCGCATGATGCTCGTGCTGGCGCGCAGCGAGCCCTCGATGCGGCGCACGGCGAAGGCCTCGTTGACCTGCATCTGCACGGACTGCAGCTGCGCTTTCGACGCCGCGAGCCGCGCGTGCTGCTTGCGCACGCGCACCAGCTCGCGCGCGAACGTCCGCGTCTCCGCCGCCGCGCCCGCCGCCTGCGACGGGTTGCGCGCCCCGCGCTTCGACGCCGACACGATCATCTGCCGCGTCTTCAGCTCGAGGTTCTTCAGCTTCGTCATGTCCCGGTCCAGCACTCGCGTGTTCTGCCGCATCAGAGCGTTGCACTTGCGCATCTAACAGGCCCAATCGTTAGTGGGTGGATATGGAGAGGGGGACTTATGCCCGGCGCACCTGTGCTTGGGGATCCGGCTTCCAGAAGACGGCCTTGAGTGACTCCATGATGCCGGCAGGACGTCCGGCATCCGCCGATGCAGGGAAATGGGGGTGAGGAGAAGAACTGAGTCGATACAGAGGGTGAAAGCGTCGATCGTGTGTATCAGACGCTCGCTCTCAGATCGCGATCCATGCTCCAAGCGTGGGCGATATCCGGTGCGTCGGTGCCGTGTAGAATGTGGGCTGAATCGTCGCCGCCGGAAAGCGTACTAGGATTCCCTCAGTAGCAGTCGCGATAGTTGCCCTGCTGCACCGGTGCCTGCGGCAAGTGACCTCAGGTCGAACCCTGGCGCCTATCACTTACTACTATCTTCTTTGAGTGCAAGCACTTAGTCTGGTAGGGCAGATTCGAGAAGCCTCCATGGGGGACGCCCGGTAGCGGTGAGAGGCAGCGGGCGTTACCCTGGCGGGGAGGGGCGGGACAGCACGCCGACGTCAAAAAAGATTTGCCCTGCTTGCCTGATCTACTCTTTCCGCCCACCGAAAATTCAATAGTCTCTCAACAGCTTATATACTGAAGCTCGGTGTCGACAACTCTCCCCATACGATTCCTCCCTTCTATACCTCTCTTCGTTAGGTTATCATCGTCTCTTCGTGACGATCCATCTCATCTTCACACTCATCCCACACTTCTCTCACAGCCTCTTCAGCCATGGGTGACCATCCGACCACTACGCCCGAGGGTAAGCTCTTCTCCGTTTATATAATGAGGGTACATAGACTAACATGATGATAGTAACCTGGGCACAGCGCTCCTCGGCCTCTGATCCGGAGAAGAATCTCATCTATCTAACCGTCTTTGCGCCGGATGTGCCTACGAAGGACCTCAAGGTGGACCTGCAGCCGACGAAGCTCACGGTGACTGGCAAATCCACCACCAAGAATGCCACGTACCATGTCGAGCTGGAGTTCTACGCGGAGGTGGACCCGGCTGAGTCCAAGACCAGCCACACGGATCGTGACGTCGCGTTTGCGCTGCGCAAGAAGGAAGCGAAAGAGGAATACTGGCCCCGTCTGACCAAAGAGAAGGCCAGGCTGCACTTCCTGAAGACCGACTTTGACCGATGGGTTGACGAGGACGAGCAAGAGGGCGCTGCCGTGGACGAGGACTTCATGGCGAATATGGGCGGTATGGGTGGCATGGGCGGCATGGGCGGTATGGGCGGTGACGGCGGTTTTGGCGGCATTGGTAAGTATCAGAGTGGTGTTATAAGAGAGATTAGCTGCTAACAACTTCGTGTATAGACTTTTCGAAGCTTGGTGGTGCAGGCGGCATGCCCGACCTGGGCGATCTGGGGGCAATGGGTGGCGGTGCTGGAGAGGAAGGCGGTGATGATGACGATATGCCGGACTTGGAGGATGAGGACGAGGCTAAGGGCAAGGCGGATGCTGCGGCTGGCAAGCCTAAAATTGAAGAAGTCTCGTGAAGTCTCCGCACGAGAATGGACCAAAAATTGGGGTACGGAGGGCATCCGGAGCCGGAGAAGGTTGGATGTGTCAGCGAGTACGTGTGCAAGCATGGAGCTAGATCCCTGTACAGCATCTTAGCTTCTACGTGCATCAACGTAGGAGCTTTTCTCAACACCCCCAGAAGTACAGTCAAAGACCATGAGAATTTTAACCGCGTGATGATCTTCGCAAAAGCAAGCTCTGCAACATTCACACATAATCACATAATAAGTGTCATTCGTTAGTCGCTCGATCTATATACAGCTGTTAGTGCGCCATCTAAACCATCCCATATCAATTCATCCGTGTACGCCATGTAGAAGTAGGTAAAGAAAACAACGCCAGTTCGTCCGGGTATCGTGCACTTTGTACCGGATAACATATGTTCATTTCTGATGGATTCTTCCATGCCAGATCAATGATCCCTCATCGAGACATGGTAATATCCCTCGTCCATTCCATCACAGGAAGTAGTCATTCCTTCCCCGCCCGGATGCCGGGGGCACGGCGCGCATGGAGGCATCGACCGCGGAGAAGATCTCGAAGCGGGGCTCGAGATTCTCCGCAAGGTTCATGATGGACGCGACGTTGCCGCAGCGGTAGCAGTAGTTTGGGGCGCTCCAGACGGTGACGACGGCGCGATCATCGAAGTGCCACTTGAAACCCTCGTTGACCAGCTGATGCGCGCGCGCCACCAGCTCCAGGTTGTTGACGTGGTTGAACTCCGTGGCCACCTTGTCGCCGAAGAGCCAGCCGGCGCCGCGCGGGCTCACCGCCCACGTGCCCACCTCCTCTGGGTCGCTCCAGACGAGATCGCAGAAGGCGCCTTCGTGCGGGATCTCCTGCGCGCGTGCCACGACGCGCACCTGGTCCAACGTGCGGATCTCTGGCGACAATCCGCCGTGTACACACAAAACTTTGCCGTCAACGAGCGCGGCCAAAGGCAAAAAGTCGAAGACTTGGCACGCGGCTTTCCAGACAGAGGCATTGCCGTACTTCTGCTGGCATTCTTCGTAGAAGCCGTACACCTGTGTGATCTGGCGTGACTCGTGATTGCCCCGGATGAGTGTGATGCGTTCGGGATAGCTGCCTGCTTGTCAGTAAGAGATCATGAGCGTCTCTCGGAAAGTACGGACCGTGCTTTGAGGCAGAGAAGTAGGGTGAGCGTTTCGAGTGAGAAATAGCCCCGATCGACAAAGTCTCCCATGAAGATGAAATTCTGATTGCTCGGCAGTCCCTGATGTCCCTCCTTTGACTCGCCCATCTCGCGCTCGACCGTTCGCGACCGACCCCGCGGTTCCTCGTCGCCCGCATCGTCGCTGCTGGCATCTGTGCTTTGTTCCTCCGTTCCTGCCTCGCCACCACTGCCACTCCGGATCGTCTTCTTCGCCTTCGAGTCCGCGCTCTCGGAGGGAGGTTCGGCGTCGGATGAGGAGATCGGCTGTGCTGCGGGTTCCTCCGCCTTCGCTGGGTTCTCGCCTGGCATCCCACTGGCGACGCGGAAGAGCTCCAGCAGGTCGTAAAACTGTCCGTGGATGTCTCCACATATCGTCACCGGTGTAGACACGGGCTGTGTGTTCGACTCTTCCATCAGAAGCTCCTTGCAGATCTCAAATAGCTGCTTCATGACTCGTTCCGGGAGGTATTTGTTCTTCTTCGCCTGCTCCAGCCATTCATCGAGGCCGGCATTCTTCCCCAGCCGCGCGGGTCCCGGCTGCGGCACCTTGGACACCATGATCGAGCGTAGATATACAGAGGACGAGATGCCGCGCAAAGAGTAGTTACCCAGCGACTCCGTAAAGTCACTGATGGTATCTATCTATTACGAATCACCACCACCAGCAGTACAGTAGCCCAAAATAATCCGAGGCGGCCCTCTCGCCCGCCACGCCCGCCGCTAGCTGCGATACCCGCCGATTCCCTCCGCAGGGTCTTTTGCCCAATACCGTGCCTTGCCGCACCTGCACCAGAAGGGGGCATGTACCACTCATTGACATCTTGGGTGAAAGAAGTCCTCCAACATCGATGATAACTTCCTTTGTCGACTCTGGAAACGAACAAACCTGAACCATTTTCGAAACACACCTTCGACGATCTACATTAGGCTAGTCGGAATATTGATGCTTCGTTAAATATTTGGCTGTGCCGCTACGATGGTAGCCCCAGCCATACAGCGGCCGGCTGTCACGATAGCCAAATCGCCTCAGTCAACGAACCCTGCTGGGATACTACCAGTATCAACTACAGGAGCCAAACCGAAGGTGACCACCGGTCAAGGAGGCTCATCTCGCCACCAGTCGACAGGATTGAAAGTGAACATTCGGCGACTGCCACCAGGTCTCTCTGAGGATGAGTTCAAGACCGCAATCGGTCAGGAATGGCATTCGGGCTCGTCGAATGTGGACTGGTACTCGTACATACCTGGAAAAGTTTCCAAGGAGTAAGTATTCAGGGTCTGTCGCCATAGGGTCATGCTGATATACGTTTCAAATCAGCCCAGCAAAGCCATCAAGGCCTTCTCGGGCGTACTTGCACCTCACTGAGGCCTACGTTAAAGAACACGTTGGTGAATCTCTAAAAGAGCTGCAAGCGAAGACATCATCAGCGAGCTTCAATGATGCTAAAGGGACGCATGTCGATCCGGCACTGTTAACGCCCTGGCCCACTGTCCTCGAGTCGCCCTATGGCCGAATCCCCTCCACTAAAGTGCGGAAGGACAACCGCCAAGGAACCATCGACCAGGATCCGGAGTTTATTGACTTTCTTCAAGAGCTTACGAATCCTCTTGTGAAACCTGCACCGATTGATTCAGTATCGGAGAAGGAGAACAAGCCCGAAGAGAAGACCCTCACGCCACTCGTTCAATACCTAAAGGATAAAAAAGCCAACAAGGCCAAAGAAGCTAAAGCTGCTAAACAGAGCAAGAATGAGGCTAAAGAAGGGAAGCCAGCTGACAAAAAGCAAGCTAAAGGGAGCAAAGAGGTAGAGAAGAAGCCTACAAAGGCCGAGAAGGCTGAAAAAGCCACTAAAGAACCTGTCAAGGTGCTCAATAAGAAGGCGGCGGCGAATGCGGATGGCAAGACACCATCTAAAACCCCAACAGTTACGGCTGGGACACCGTCAGATTCTACTGACAACAAGACCCAAGCAACTAACCCAACGCCGAAGCAAGAAAAGAAGCGCGAGCGTGGTAGTGTTGCGGCAGCAGCCAAGATAGTACAACGGGATCTAGGTCTAGCTGGCGGCGCTGGAAGGCGGCGGAAGGATACTACCAAAAGCGCAAAAGATTCGACTGCAGATGCAAAGGCTTCACCGGCCTCTAATGCTCCAGGGGATGCCGTAGGTACCTCTGATCGAGCGCCCAAGGCACCACCGACCGAACCCTCCGCCACTGCCTCGACGGGAGCACCGGATGCTCAAGGAGGCCCGAGTGACATTACCAATAAACCAACCCAAGCACAGCCTGCTCAGCGTGCAAGCAAGGGACAAAGCCAGGCAAAGCAAAACCAACAATCAGCCAAAGCTGCTGCCACCAAAGCCCCTGCGTCGCCGGCACCAACTGCAACACCTTCAGCCACTGAGGCGTTCTTGAAGCATGCGAATCCATCTCAAGGCATCACTGAATCGCTTCTTCAATCCACATTTGCCGGCTTCGGGATTGTGACGAAAGTTGACATCGACAAGAAAAAAGGATTCGCCTACGTCGACTTCGCTGAGCCAGAGGCTCTACAGAAGGCAATTGCAGCCAGCCCAGTGAAAATTGCTCAAGGTGCCGTAGTAGTCCTAGAACGCAAAACACCAAACGCCCCAGCTGCTCGAGGATCTCGACAAGAAGGTCGAGGCGGTCGGGGCGGAGGTGCCAACGCTACATCGCGCGGTGGACGTGGGCGTGGTCGAGGCAGTCGTCAGCAGGCTTCGACTGGGTCTGAAGGTCCTGCTACTGCAAAAGCTCCTGAGCCGGCTCAGTCGCCTGCAAGCTAGATTCGGAAGGAGGAGGGATATTCCTACGGAGAAGCTCGTTATAGAGCTGACATAAATTCTATGTGCATAATTGAGCCCTGCAGAGGTAGGCGGGAGACCGCTCGCAGAGTTATCTATCCATCAACACCATACAGAAGGTTCACTACTGGTGTCAGGTCTTCTGTGACCCGAAATCGGTCCCAATCGCTCGACTCATCCAGCCGATGTTCCTCGATATCTCGCACTTCTATTTGGAGCCTGTCCAGTGCCTCTTCCAATTCACGCTGTTCGCCGGTGCGTTCATCATCAACGACGAAGAAGCTTGCTCCATCGCTGCACCGCAGCAGCATCTGAAGGTCTCCGAGAGAGTCTCCGAGGCATACAGCGTGGGATCCTTTGCGCAGGCCTTGGCTGAATATGTTGGCCACCATGTGCTTATCCACAGCAGTCCAAATACCTTCATCACTCTTTCGGTCGAACTCCATCTTCCAGTCTGGCCAATCCATCCGCCCCACATAACCGCGCCCCAACTGCCCTGAGCCCGTTGGGTCGATTTCATTCGCGAGGACGACCACACCAGCTCCACCGGATTTGGCTCTCTCCTCAGCCGCGCTCCAAGCCGCGACGCCCATCTCCCGCAGACATGCGGCGATCCACGAGCCGCTCCAGGCCACGCTGACAATGAAAACGTGGTCGCGTCGACGCAGCGCCGTGCGTAGGAGTGTCGTCGCGCCTGGCCGCAGCTCCAGCTGGCCACTACTCACAGCCTCTTTTGCGGCTTTCTCGACATCGTACGGTCCACGTTCTGTGGCTTCACGCACTGTCCCATCTCGAGTACGTAGCGGTGGGCCGGTCACGCCTTTCCAGACACCACCGGCTTCGAGGCGTTCGATGCTTGTCAGTTCGACAGCCTTCAGGCTCTCGGCATATTTCCGCTCATCCTCCAAGGTCGTCCGTCGGGCACGGTTCCACCTGGCGGCATGTCGCTTCAGATCGGCTTCGTAGGCAGCAGTGAACGTTGAAAGCGCCAGCGCGTCCGGCCGGATGGTGGCGATCAAGCCCAGTGTGGAACGAGTTGTGAGCGTGCCATCCCAGTCCAATAATAAGACGTTCCCTCCCACCTTCGTAAAGAGTGACCGCATTGTTTGATGCCGTAAGGAAGTGATGGGAAGATCGTCAGTCGAGAATGACGGCGCTTGAGCGAATAATCCCACGTAACCTCCAGTTCCCAGCAAAGCCGACTTAGCCCGTATCGATCCAGTTTCTCAATTCGAGCCCTCTCTCGTGATACCTCGTACAAGGCTTAAAACCCCGTTGGCAAAATCTGCGCCTGACGGGTCCTTCCCCGCGCGGTTGCTAGATTCAGCGTGTTGCTTGCTCCGCCGCTTGCATCGCTCTTGCCACGAGACAACATCAGCTCCTCGTCACCATTGACTAGAGCGTGCTCAGATTGTTTCTAACGGTCCCACACGAGACTCGCCGGTTTCAATGACTTCTTAGGAGTACTTGTTGTCATTGGTCCACACGCTTTGAATCTCGTCTCTCAGCCTCATCTGATGTCTCTGATTATGTAAGCACATTCCGTTCAACCTTCATTGTGAGCCGAAATTGACGTCTGACAGCGGGCGACGCCCGTCCGATTGCGTGCTTTCCGCCCGGGGAGAGGGGGGGACACCCTACTATGTCCCCGATCTCAGCGCATGCAAGCCCCTGGGACCCCCGAGAGTTCAGTTGATGCATAACAGCCGCTAAGCCGGGGATCGGCAGCAAATCGATAATGCCCCCACACCCAAACACCCCCTGCGCATTATCAAACTGAACACCTGCAGCGGCCACGCACCACCACCGCTGGCGGTGATGCCGAATTAAGACCTTTGTTTCTCGCCCGCAACGTGTACGATGGGAGGGAGGGAGAGGGCCTGCCCGGCCGACTCGATTTAGGATATGACTCCACCGTGCATCAGACGATCTGAGACCGGTGTCTCTCTCCCCAAAGAACATGTCTCTTGTGCGAGCGGTCCCCATGTCTACTCTTCGGAGGAGCCGTTGATAGGTCAGGATCGTTGGGATGGGGAAGAGGCAGATTCCTCTTACTCCCCAGCCTCCTCCTTCCTAAACGGATGGGCCAGTCCAGAAAGCTCGCGTCTGTCCCCACCACCAACAACATGATTACGGTTCTCTCGGCGAGAGCCGTCGCAGAGCCAAACGTCGAGCTCCGGAAGGATCAGGATCGGGTAACAGTCACTGCGGACACTGCCCTCGCTCTAAGCTCCCACCAATCCCCAGCGTACGATGTTTTGACCCCGGTCGTCGCAGCTTTAAGAGCAAGGGATACTTGGGAGCGAAGTCCACGTCGGACTGTGGCCAGTGCTACCAGATACACCCCTCGATGGTTCCTGTGACTGTGTAGGTAGATATCAGGGAGTGGTGGGGGTACCCCCACGCGGCGATCCCCCCTGGATGTTGCATTAATCCTCGAGAAGGGGATGCGGCTCCGTGCATAGATTGTACACCACCGCCTCACTGCGGGCAATGAGTGTCAACGGAAGGGGGTGGATCCCAGCATGCGTGCAATCACGCGTTGGGCGGAGCGGTGGACGCTGGATGGGGAAGAAACCGCGACCGTGTTCCAAAGACCGCATTGTTGGTGGGCATGCGTGTCGTAAGAGGTGAGGACGATTGGACGGAGCGTTGGAAGATCCTTTCCGCCACGCAAGGTTGTGTTTCTCTTGTCTTCTGTATGGCCGATGGTTTTGGGCTTCTTCTTTTTTTTCTCTCTCTTTTTGTGAATCACGAATCTCTGAATCAAACGTATGAAGTGCCTGGCAGCTACGAGTGCACGAGTAACGAGTGGTCGCTATGGATGTCGGTAGCGACCAAAAGTTCATCAATCCCGCGCAGGAATACCTGCGATTGGGGCCGACAGTCTACTATGTATGATCGTGTCTCTCGAATCTTTATGGATCTAGTAGCTGATATTTGCACAGGTTCTCCTCTTCGGCTTCATGAGCATCGCTATCATCTCCGCGGCGGCACGTACTGGCTTCCGGATTCGTAAGTTCCGCACAATCGAATTGGACGATATATTCCTCGTGGTATCTGTGGTATTTCTTGCTGGGGGCACATTCATCGCATGGTACACACGCGACCTGGCTTACCTGCAGATGAGCGTCAGTCTCGGCCTGATCTCGCGTCCACCGGATGATTTCAGTCTGCGAATGATGACATTTCAGATCCTCAACGATGTTGGTGGAGTGCTTACCTGGGTATCGATCTTCACCGTCAAACTCGCCTTCCTTCTCTTCTTCAAGAAACTCGTCCGCAACGTGCGCTATATCGGGCCGTACTGGTGGGTGTGTCTTGCTATTGTCGTTGCGGGCGCTGCGACGAACATTGCAATGGGATTCTACATCTGTCCACACTTCGGTCCCGACGCAGTTCAGCTCTGCACCATTCAAGGCCTGAATTCACGCGAGACCATCTATCTGAACGTCTCCACAGCTACCGACATCGTGACGGATCTGCTGATTATTTCCATTCCCATCGCACTCTTATGGAAAGTCAAGATCAATCTGCGCCGCAAGATGGCACTCGGCGCCCTGTTCTCGCTCTCGGCAGTGATGATCGCATTAGCGCTGATGCGCGCATTACTGGCCCCCGTGAAGCCACTCAAGGCCGATTTGCCTTCTGTCACGGACACGCTCTGGCTGTTTGCATTCCACAACGTCGAGGCATCCGTCGCGATCGTCATGGTGTCCATCACTGCATTCCGCAGCATGTTGGGTCAGGCCGGCTACACACGCAAAGCCAGCGCCGCATCCGACATGGAGGCGGTGCGGTTTGCTGCCCAGCCGGCGCTGGTGATGTCCTACGCGGCCGCAGGTCGCTCCTTTGGGAGTGTGAGCGATGCCAACGCGAGTGCATTGGAGCGAGAGCGCAACAATAGTGTCTGGTCGATGCCAGCGTTCGAACCGAAGGTATCCATGTGGGATATCTCTCAACCGGTCCCGACGCCGCCGCCAAAAGATCCCTACGGCCCACTGCCGCCACGGCGTCAGATGGGTAGCTTTAATGAGGAGTTTGTAAGTTGATAATCTCTGCAGTCTACAAAGTTCAAGGGGCTAACATGATTCTAGGGGCAGGTCCCGCCTCCTCGCTCGACCTTTGAGCACATTTAGAAGATAGAGATGTTATGAAGGTCTTCTGGTAAGATGTGATGATGTTTATATGAATGAGGTGGCCTATATGTGCATATATATGGCCTTGATGGCATCTAAGCCTTAATGATTCTCTTGAGATACCCCCTTCAACGAATTTATACTTATATTATTCAATCTGTAGAGCACTATATTAGTCGTGAACAATGTGCACGTCTTCCCATATGCATCAAGACATGCAACTCATATAGACATCAAGAAAGGCCATGCGTCAATTTGCCGCCCTCTGTTCCTCTCATCATCTCTCACTCTCACCTGTCCCGTCAATCATGTCAGCTACCTCGGCGCTGTCACCTCTTTCACTCTCTCCACCACCGCTTCCGTATTCTCCCTCCAGAACTTTATAAAGCCATCCGCTCCTAAAGCAACGAAGACGCCAAGTAGGACGCCCAAGAGGAGACCAAGCACGACGCCCTCACGCATTCCCCAGATTCTTTGAGTTTGATACTTCACCGACTGTCCAACGAATAGCGCCGCATTTTTACCACGGGCAGCCACCCTGCCATCATATAGGCGGGTGCGACGCGCGCTCGCGTACCCAGGGAGGCCATCGAGACTATCTGCATTCCACGTCGCCTGATAATCCTTGGCACGATCGCCATCATCTTTGCCCAACATCGCCATGAAGTTCGCAAGCGTGACGCGCGCGCCGTAGGGCGGGCCGCCGTAGACGTCCTGCGTGCCGGCTTCGATCGCCGCCGCGTCCTTGGCTGCCAGCTTGGACACGGAGGCGCGCAGCGCCGTGAGGTCCTCGGGCACGTCTTCGGCGACGGCGTCGCGGGCGTTCTGTTCTGCCTTGGCGGTTCTGGTGGACTTCTTCGTTGTGGTGCCGTTTGGAGCGTTCGCAAGGCCCGGGCCGGTCATCACCGGCACGCCGAACCCGCAGCTCGTCTGGACTTTGAAGATGTCAATCTCGATGACGGCGCGCCAGCCGCGCGTGCCGTCGTCGCCGCCCTTACCGGGCGCGACGGGCAAGGGGTCGAGTTTCTTGCTGGGCGTCGCGGCGCGCATGCGCGCCAGCGCCGCTTCGAACGCGGGCGTGCCCTGCGCACTCGTCGTGCCCCGCTCGATCACACGCCCGACGCCGAACCACCGCATGATGCGCGGCGACGCGCCGAACGAACACCACATCAGCGTAATCCGCCCATTCTCCCGCAGATGTGCGGCGGTCTCGCATCCGGACCCGGTCCCGTCGAGATAGGCGCATCGATTCGGGGACAGCACGGCGAGTGAGGACCCGGTATGGCCCTTGGGTGACACATTGATGTGCGCCCCGAATGTAGGTGCAGTCGCGGTGAAGAAGACGGGTTGCGCGAGGCCCCAGTCCCGCAGGTTGTCGGGGAGGGAGGTGTAGAATGTTGGCATGTTGATGGAGAGTGAACAAAGGCAAGAATGTGGGTGGTGTGTGTGGAGTAGATCTGGCTATGAGAATGAGTGGGAGTAGCTCTTGCACTTAAAGTACGCCAAGTTCAAACATCAATTGACATATATTGGCATTGCTTTCCAGCTCTTGTAAGCAGGGGGGAGATAGAACTTGAGTCGAGACTCTGCTTAGTGTAGTATGAAGCCACCTCGTGAGTCAGCTCGGTTCCGATGCCGCTTTCCATCCCCGTCGATCCGATGAGGTGGGACTTTGAGGGGAATTGACGACATCGGCGGCCCCTCCGGGCAGTCCAGGCAGGTGGGTGAATTGAGTCATTTTGGTAGGGGTTCTCTTTGACATGGCTCCGAGTCTTGAAATGTGTGGCGGCTGTCGTTGGATGTTTGCCCGACAAATGAGAATAAAAAAGATTTTAAAAAAAAAATAAGGCGTCACGCATCCCATCGTCGCACCACCGCCGCCCACCGTCGCCACCAGATGTGATCCAGCAGACCGCCGCTGCACAGCGCTCGTGTCTCTGCAGAATTGCTTCTCTCAAGTGTCACGGGCAAGCTTAGGGCCTCCCAGCATCCCGAGTTACCTGCGGGAGTGGGAAGGACCGCTGCACAACTCGAACTGGGCACCTAGAAATGGCGTGGGATACAGATGGAGGGAAGGGCGCAGGGATGCATTTCGACCAGCCACGACAGTTAAGAGTGCCAAGACCAAATTGTAAATTATAAACTTAAGTGGAAAACCGATGCGGGAAAGAGCTTGATCCCTGCACCCAACTCTATTAACCGCACATTTCTCTCTTGAGATTTATCAATTATCTACTACTGAACCGATGATTTATCGGTCAAATCAATGGACCTTACACGTTTGCCAGCCGAGCTCTTAGAGCTGATCACTAATAGCCTAGACACTCCTGATCTGGTTCAGCTCGCGCAAACATCAAGGCACCTAACCAGTTTCGCTCATCGCAGGTTGTATAGGCGGGTGTATGTACAAGAAGGGGGGCAGTCGCATGATCAAATATTCTGTACCTCGAACAGCGGATCTCCAGATGGTAATGCATATCGGTTTAGGTTCATCCCGGGCGGCACGAGGATCTTCAATGTATTCAAGTTCTTGGATACCATCAAAACCTCGCCCTCCTTGAAAGCACTTGTCCATTATGTGAGCTTTTGCTGGCAGAGCAGCGCATATAGCATGATGGAAGTAATTCTCTGGGAAATTCTCGATCGAGTTGCATCATCGGCACGTTTACTTCATCTATGCCCGGGCAGGGAATATCCGTCGCGTGCACTGGACTGGCACCCAACTTCGTTGCATCTCTCCGAACGATTGTTCTATGATGGAGATTTAGAGGGCGAAGTATGGAACAAGGCTTTGAATATGAGTCCCCAAGATCATCTGTACGAGATATTTTCTAGTCCTCGCCTCGAGCGCTTGAGTCTAGAGCTTGAGGATTTCACAGTCGCAACATATGCAAGGTTCTGCGAAGAAATCCGATATGATACCGAACACATAGAGTGGAGGGACCAAGAACGCCAGTTTGAGCCCTCAGACCAGCCAGCGGGTCGAAGAGCAAGCTCGAGTGTAACTTATATCGAACTTGAAACGGAGCGACTGGATACTGAACTATTCGAGATTCTCGCTTGGCCCCGTGAACTGCGATATTTGAGGCTTCAGATGGGGGATATATATGAAGAAGATGTTGCATACTTAGCGGAAGCTCTTCGAACACAGCGTCACGCCATCAGATGTTTGGATATCTCGAGGACGAAGGGGTTTTCGTTTCGAGGCAGACCCGAGTGTCTACCCGTTGGACTCATACGGCTCGCCGAATTCAATTGCAATCTCTATGACTTCTCACAACTGCGCGTACTCAGTCTTGAAGAGGGAGCCTGGCGTGACCCCTTAAACCCTCGATGGCAAAATTCGGCTCAACTGGAGCGAACGACAATTCGTGCTATCAACCACTTGCCGCGAGCTCTCGAAGTGCTTCAGATATTATTTAATTTAAGACATTATCACGTATGGCCCGTGACATACCGATGGTTCGAAGAGCTAGTTGTTGCCAAAAGGACAAACATGCCCAACTTCAGGCATCTAATATTCGGTGATTTCAAAGGAATCTCGGATGATCGCCATCCACAAGAAGTGCATTGGCTACTGGACTCGGATCCAAGTCGAAAAATTGTTCAGGCGTTGTGGAATAATGCTGGGATCAAATTCACCATTATGCACGATTCTGCCGTCCTCTTCACTCCGGCTATATCGGTAGAGCCCTCTTCCCCGGGCAATCTACTCTATCCGAACGGCGTGTAGATGAAAGCTAATACTCAGATCTCTCAGATCTCCCGTAGCCTTCTTGATAATCGATTAGTAGCTGAGAGGCGTTCTGAAAGGACTATGGCTATTGGCGGAGCTCTTCAGAGGGTGTTGCGGGTCGCCTTGCTATCAGCTAGGCGGTTCTACAGTATGTTCGAGCTCGAAGGGGCGCGAGAGCGGTGGAGCCACTGCCCTACTTTTGTGTTCTTTCGCCATGTCGATATATTAACGGGGATCTCGGGGGACAATGATTCGTAGAAGCAACCCAAGCTGCTACAGAAAAAAGTCTCGAACAGCTAGATTGTGTTAATTTGAGCGAACAGAGATAAATGTGGAGTGGGCGTCGCTGGTGCTTCTGCCAAAGATGCACTTAGCGTTCTCATTGATTGCTCCTGGGATGCTCCTAACGTTAAAAGCTTGAAATATCGCGTGTATCCCCTGGTGAGCAAATGGGCGTCCTATCGACTCAGAACGCCTAATCCCATTCTTTGGCAGCACTGTATCTCTGTTAGGGAAAGCGATCTCAACTTAGAATTCGGGGATCAAAGGATTACTAGAGGTCTTACGCGGAATAATGAGATGCCGTCAGAAACCGGAAACTAGCTATTCATCCCATCAATCTAATGATGCACCTCGATTATGCCAGTAGATCTTTAAAGCTTTCAATATCATGCAGCCTAAGGACTCATCTGCCCGGGATACCGCGCGGAAAGGTGAACTTCTGAATTGATTGCTCCCAATGTGTAACGCAGCACTATATATATTAAATTAACGTAACTGTATAATAGCTACTGGTGAGATGGCCCAACGGTCGCCTCACACCCACAGTAATATGAAAAATCTGCGCAAGTAGGTTTTCCGTAAGGAGCGTCAGGTTGGAGCATTTTCACGCCTCGGGTGATGAACTTGCTCAACGGCTGCCTAGCTTTTTGCTCCGCGAGCGGATGCATCAAATTAATTTTTTGGATCCTATATTATCTATAGTGTAGAGTCATTGACGACTTCATTTTTGAAATCTGATTGCTGACAGTGATCGGTCATGTATTAGGGATTCCTGTGATACCCTTGCGCAACAGGGAATGAGTGTTCAATTACACCGAACACGAATAAACGCGATCAGAGATTCAGATTCACGCTTTCCTTTTAGATTCAAAACCATATGTGTCTTACTTCTATTACATATTTTGCGCCATGACATTGTTATCATTTCAATTGGACTTAAAATCTTGCGTAACAATAAGATTTTTATATATTGGGCTGGTGCACTCGTGACGCAGTGGTTAATGTGTCAATCTGTACTCACCTCTTTTTTTAATCATTATCCTCATTAATTGATATGCAGAATCCTCGAGAATAGCGCATAGCAGTTTTTTTGGGTAATTTAAACCTTCGGAAAGGCCCAGATCTTTCGAAAATTGACTTACGATTCTAAGTCACCGCGCGGGCAGCGGGCGCCTCCCCGGGGTTGGAGTTTACACTCACCCTTTTCCCTCCATAACCTCCTTCCGCCCTGAATTGAATTGCACCAGTTCTAATTCACGTGCACTGGCCAAGCTTCAAGGGAATTCCAATGTGTCCTTCTTTCCTGGAAGCCGCACCCTATCTGGATGACGCCCAGCAATTGCCCGTCAGCAGTGTGCGACACTGCCGCCGCCACCGAGATCATGGTCTCTCCCCCCGCTCCCTCCAACGCCACACAGCCCATAAGCTGCACTTCCCCCTCGGGACCCCCCCCCTCCTTCTTCGCTGACGCAAGGGGCGTTATGGCGAACCGCTTGCGTCTATGATCCTGCTTGGCGCAGGATTCCGTTTCGGTGGCCCAGCCTCTATTTTCGGGTGAAATCGACGCTTTCGGCGGGCCGCCAACCGGGGCGGTAAAGGATGGACAAGCTCATCCGGCGCGCACGCCGTTTCCCACCTAGAGGCCAAACCGACATTTGGTTGACCTCGGTCTGTATATGGCGAGTGAATGTATGTCAGAAGGCAATTTTGTGCCCGAGAAAGTCTCCACCCACATGCTGATCATGGGTCCAGTTTCAATATGGACCGGGATAACACTATGAGCCCCCAACAAAAACGTGGCCGAGGCATGCCTCAGCGGAAATGAAGACGCGCGTGCACGGACGGCGCCGTTGCTTCGGGTTTGATGTCCACATGGCACTCACTGGAGATTGGTTCGCCGCTTGATGGGATCGAGTTCGCCGGCTAAAGCAGCTCGTTGCCACCTCTCTCTACGACCTTCACTACGAGGGCCACAAAAAAAGGAGGGCATTTCGGGGATATCTCGCATACCTTGCTCCATTCAGGCCCATTGTGGAGAAAGCTCATCTCCCCACCGCTCCTTGTGAGATGTGCAGAATGGCGGCGTGATCCTCCTCGAGACCTGCGTGAGGCCTTACCTAAGGCCCCCCCTCCCTCTTCCTTCCGTCGATCCTCCTCCACCGCTCCTCCTCCTCCTCCTCCTTCCACTGGTCGCCGGGCCGCTCCAGGTGGTGCCCGCCCCTAAATGGAGTGGATCTCGGATGGGGGGGAGGGCAAGAGAGAGAGAGAGAGAGAGATAGAGTTGCATGGAAGACGTGAGACCCTGAAGCCACCGGAAAGCCACCGATCCACCCCCCATGCAACCCTCCTCGAACCTCACCGGGGTCTCTCGCTGAAGCCTCCCGGGGGCCCCTGGGGTATCTCACCCTAGGCGGGGGAAGAGGCCACTTGAGTCTACTACTAAGCGAAGGGGAGAGACTAGGTGTGGCCCCTTCTCTCCTCTGGAAACTTCGCCAATCTCTATGGCCCTGCACCCAGGGTCCTGTCATCCGATACAGTTGGCGGCATGCGTACCCTTCGTGGTCTAAGTGATGGACACCCAACGGGATCTCGAGGATCGCCCTCGTGCCATCGAAACGCCATAGTGGACGCCATGCATATCTCGAGAAGTCCAGGATCCAGGCGGACCCTCGGGCCGTGGCTAGTGACCAGGGATCCGTTGCCATTGAGCGAGAGAGATCGCCAACGTTCTGGGAGTTACTCGTAAGAATAACTGTCGTGAGAGGATGATGCAAATGAAGGAGGCGACGCCGCCTCCAAAGTGTTTGAGGGGTAACATCGCACAAGGCCCTGCGAGTCATGAGAGGAACGGTACGGTACTGTGCAACGCCCGTCGAGAAGGTCAGGGGAGTTAGGTAAGAGCGGCTGAATGCTGCTGAAAAGGGCCGAAACGGACGGACCGGCGGGATGCAACGGTGCGGCCCGGTGGTGTCGCTCGGCACACCGCAGGTTGAAATGAGTTGAGCAATCTGGATGAACGCTTCTCATCTGTGAGCCACAGCTTGTGGCGGGCCTCAGGTGCTGCAGTTTGTTGGCACTGTAGGTTTCCCCACCTGCAGCAGCCGGGCACAGTACACGCCGCAACATGCGATCCATCTCGATTTCCGTGTCGGCCCCGGGCAGGTACGTCCCGACCGATCTTGCGGTCGATGTTACTCCTCAGCCTCCTCAGAAGATTTTGGCTTGCCACTCGTCACACAGATTCGTATATGTCTGCGTTGGCACGCAGGAACTTTGCGAGGATTCTTCGAATGTCATTACATGTATGTTTTGTCCGGACCGGCCCGGGCGGGATGCCTAACTCATTCACTCACACGGCCAAGTGCTGCGCGGGGACTTGGCAGCGGGAGATCAACGCCGATAATGGGGCCCCCCCCGAAAAGGAAATCACCGAAGAATGAACCGCCGAAGAATGAGCTTCACCCACGTTGCCAATTGTTAGCCTTTGTTCTGCCGGTGTGATGGGACTGTCAGTTCGGGGAAGGGGGGTCGGTGTTGGCCCTGCTGAGTGGGCGGGATTCAATTGGCATTCACCCCCCGGGCCAACAGTCACTGCCCCGTTGACGTACGGGCCCCTCGTGTTGGCACGCAATCAAAATTTCTCTCCGCTGGATGGGTTTAGGCATTCATCCAAACGCCCCCGCAATCTCGACCGAGTTTGAAATTCCACACGGGTCTGTTGGCGAGTCACTGACCTATCGCTAGCTCTTGCCTCGAGTCTTTGACAGTGTCTCGCAACTATGTTTTACTCCCATCCGCCCTATGGCTTGTCACCTGCTTGATTGGGTAGGTGCGCCCGGCACCTGCAGGAAAAGATACCTCCCGAGGTCCACCATCTCGTACAGCGATCGACGTACCCTCTCGTTTGCACTTCGTCTCTGAAGTAGCGCCGAACCCTGTCTCTCGATAGACCACCGGGCTTGGGGTTCACGAGGAAGATACGGACCCTTCCCATCGAACCCCAGCGACGATCCGTATCCCGTCTTATCAGAGCCAAGGTACATTCGCATCGCCCACAGCTACGCCAAAGAGCGGGTACCCTCCTCCAGGTGTGGCCTCGTGATGGCTTGCATAGCCCGTCGGTCTTGGTTCCCGTGAACCGCGTGCTCCCCCGGGGACACTCTCCGTGTGACCACCTGCCCACCCGAAAGTTGCCGCACATCGGATTCATGAACTTCACGCTCACCAGGCACGCGGAACGGCCAGATTGACCCTCTCACAGTCCTATTCCGAGGAATCCAGCGGAGGCTCTGTGTTCATCAGCTGGTGATATAGAAAGAGTCGTCGACTCCAGCCTCCTTCGCCCAGGCCAGCGGCTTTCAATATCTCCATCCCTCTAATTCTCAGTGTACGCCGTTTACCAGCAGACTCCCCCCCGGGGTTCGCTAAAATAACCATATCTCGCGCCATTTTCCACCGGAACGGCTCACCTTAAGGGGAATCCCCCGCGTACACTGGCGTGCGGTATTTCTCCATCCCCTGCATAAACGCCGGCAGCTCGGGCACGCAGGCTTGTACCCAAGAATAAAGCTGAATCACAGCCGGTGCAGGACCTCGTCAAACTCCCTCACTTCAGAGGTAAGTTTAGCCCACCCCTTTGTTCTCGTTTCTTTCTCTGGTCCCAGCTGGGTGCCAGTCCCAGCCGCAAGCTGAAAGGCGGGCATGATCGAGGTTTGGTTGATCTTGCTTTGTTGTCTCCCTCAGCCAGCCTCAGGACAGCCTTTTCCCTCCACACAAACTCCCCGGGGGGTTCAGCTGCGCCTCTTCAAGCGGTAGTCCCCACCACCACCAGAGAAGGCGGCCATGGGGGCGGCGCACCCACCTTGGACCTGCCCGATTGGATGGGTATATTTGGCAATGTTTCGCCGAAAACCCCCCAAGGCGGCCAGCATGAAAGCTGTGCACGCGTCCTCGCACGAGGCGTCCCGCCTGCTAGCTACCTGGCCTGCCTGGCTGCTCCTGAGGATTGCGGATTGTGGATTGCGAAATGCGAATTGCCTGTTGCGAAGCGTGTCTTGTGCGAGTCGCGGATGCTGAGCCTGTTGTGAAAGATCCTCTCATGCTGACCAGATCCTTCGTCGTCATAGAACGTGGCCGTTGCCGAACCGCCAACATCACCCAACGGGCACCTCTCGCGGGAGGGCGGACGGCGAAACGTGCTGCGTCACGACCGAGAGTACTAGTACTGTAGTACCCTCTCCACGCCGCTCGCGGGTCCCTCCGAGCCTCCGACATCATCTCACCGGGGGTGGTCGCTCTCTAAACAAACGTCCACCTACGCCACCAAGCACCCACCAAGCACGGTCCTTTTGCGGGGGCGGTTCCAAGTATCAGAGTTTACTGTGCCTCAGGCACGCGACATCAGCCCACTTGCATTGATTGCATCAACAGGAGTTCGTCCACCGTTCGGCAGGATTTGACATCCTCGAGCAGACGACGCCAGCGGAAGGGCGGCGCCCCTTTCGTCTCCACTGAAAAGAGTAGGACTCGAAACACATTACGGCGCACGCAGACAGTTGCCGCATCAGCAACGCTGCGGTGGTGCTTGCTTTCGTCCTTCATCCCAGCCTGCCACGTTCTGTGCCTGGTCTGGTATTCACGACAGGCCCACCGGTCGCTTGGTTTATTCATCCGTTCGGAGCACCGTACCCACTTCCCGGCGCTCCCGACGTCTCTCCAGTCTCGCCCGGCTCGCATCTCCAATCACGTCGTCCTGCTTCCGGAGCGATCCTTTCGCTGGGGGGCGCGCATTCCGCTTGCCACCCGCAGAGACACGGCCAGGCAGGCCCTCGTTCAAGGCGACTCTCGGGCGGCCCGAACTTCCGCGCCCAATCACGGGCATCGTCGCATTCAGCGAAAGGCAAACTGAGTTCCAGCCGCACCGCAGCCTTTATTCGCCCGACGCTTTGGAGTCTTTGCGACGCACGACTCGTCTCATTTTGCCTTTGGGAGATTTCCAGCAATCCCGAACCCGTAAGCATCCGAAGGCGACCAGACCGCCTTTCGACCCGAGATTTGCCAAATACCCCCCGGGGAAGCAAATTAAGCAGATCGCCAAGAGGACTGGGTGAGGAACAGCTGTTGTCAGATAATCGCACACGAGGGCCCCTATCGTTTAAACGGCGACGGTTGCGACCATCTACGCTCGGTGCGAGTTCCGAGCTCCCTCGCGCAATAGGCGATCAATGCGAACGACGGATCCGAAGCGGACCGACAACGCCTACCGGACCGCTGATTGTCGACGCCCTGTACAGAGCGGGAACGAGCAGGTCTGAAACCGCGTCACCACCGAGACGGCCGCGGTGACGATCGACGACCGTAGGACCAGCTACCTAGGTCAGTGGCGGTCGGCCTCCAAGTACCACTCCTACGCGGCGGTGGTGGCTTGTTGACCCCGTGCGGAGAGCTACGACATCATCCTCGCTGGACGACCTGATCTCCCCCAAGTACTTCCCCGGTATCTTAGGATTTCCCCCCGGGGCAAGGCAATCTGGGGCAGGAGGAGCAGCAGCAGCCAGCACACCTCGCCTCACCGCACCTCTCCGGATCTTCAATCCGGGCCACCATCGGCTCCCCGGTGTGCGGTATCTCTCGCACCCGATCTCGGCGAGCCACGGGGGAGGTGGAAAACGTCCACGGGGCTTCCGTCCCCGACCGCCCGCGGGGACTATTCCCTCCACCGGGGGGGGGGGGGGGGGGG
>JANIPN010701954.1:0-11122 GCA_027478595.1 Erythroxylum anguifugum
TAGGATCTACACCGGAAGAGAACGAACTTACGTCTAAAATTACAGACTGCAGAGTATTAACTTGATTCAGAGCTTCGCCAGCACCTTGTCCTTCAACCTCAAGCTGTTCTCTTGCCCGAAAAAGAGACAGATGAGCTCATCTCTACCACCACTATTTCTCAGTTCTTACATCCTTTATCAATTAGCTTATTTGCTATGCTTGGCTTGGCTTACGCAAAAGGCTTTCACACTGCATAGGCAGCCATACTAGTCCAGTCTGAGCAAGCACCTTCCGCAGATGCGCAGTCTCTAAGGTCCGAAATTGCAGTGAAAGATTCAGAGACTAACCGTACTTCAATTATCAACCCGAAAGAGGGCGAGATGTGAATTGGCTACTCATGCTTCACTCCATGTTCTGATATGAAATTCAAGGCAAGAGAACGAATCTTATGAAACCGTAGGGTTGAATCAATTGTGGGGAATTGATCGGGATCCGCAAAAGGCTGAAGCTATTTGTCGAACATTCAAGATGTTAATTGGATTAAGGGAATAACATACTATTAGATTTGGTTCTGTTATTTAGTACTAACCCAACTTACGCCTAGCAAGCATTAGAAGTACGATTCCACTTGCTTAAATGTACTTAGCAAATTTATCTCATACTCCCGTAGGGGAAAAACTATACGCTAGTGGTGAAAACGTTGCACAAACATGAAAGTTGATTTGGCCTTTGCCTTGTTGATAAAGAGGGGTGCCTTATTTCTGACGAGCAAATAGGACGACTATCTAACTTAAAAATGAGCTTGTTGTCAAATTATACTTGGAGAGAGCGAGACTTATGCTTTTATTTAGAAGGATCAGCTAACTTGCACTACCTCATTTCCAAAATGAACCGCCACGAAATTAGAATGCTTTATCACTCGTTTTACTTCCCTGTACTGTTTGATATTCTTTCTCGCAGATGAGCTTACGTATTGGCCTACAGGGAAACTAGGTATCACAACCATATGGGCGCAAACCTGCTCAATTGAGCTTCAAGCCCCTCCCCGCCAAACAAACATGCTCAACCGTGAAGCTTCTGCGAAACTTATATATCAGGTCAGACTGCAAGCGACTCTGCCAGACTAAGATCATGCAGATCATACATGCGAACTGTGATTTACGGAACCTGATCATTTAGATTTGATTAAGCAGTTTACAGCATATGTACTTGGGCTTAAAGACTAAAACAGGCTCCATTATGGACGGTTCAGCGATTGGAGGAACTAGCCACCAGAAAGCATGCTTATCCATAGTCATTTACCTACAGTTTCAATAGAAGATCATATTGCAATGTCGACTTGTATTTTATTTAGACCCCCTAAGCTTAACCCATATTTCACATTAAGCATCTCATCCCATCTCTCGATCAACTCAACTGTCAACCACATCGCCAAAACTTAAAGACCCAGCTTCTCATACATATTGTAGAGTACCTTTCATGGTGTACTCGCTATTGACCTATCATTGTCGGCAAAATAGTTCTGCGACGGAGATATTCGTCAACAATGGACATCTTCTAGCAGCAAGCTGGATTTTCTATGATCGAACTAGGCTAAAACAGCTCCCGCAACACAGCCTCGACAAACAGTTGATTATACGGCGGCAATCCCGTTTCGCATTACGCCTGGAGAAGTCCTAGTCAGAGTTCAGGAGCTAAAGATAAATCAAACAACGCAATGGAAGCTACGAGAAGAAAAGGCTGTGAAAGCCTGCTGTTAGCCCCGCCAATATTGACGCTGATTTGAGGATTCTACAAGACGCAGAGAAGGCGAGAAGATTAGATCACAAGATATCGCGGTATGATCACCAGAACGCCATCGAATTTGTGTTGGCATTTCATACGGGCTTTGTTAAAAGAGTCGTCAACAACCGACAAGACTGATGGAGAACAACAAGACGACTATATTTGGAGGATTGCATCAACTAGTCTATCTGGCGAACTAGTAAGCGCCGTCGAGATAAAAAAGATCGCGCCGGCCTTCAAAACATACGAAGACGAGACAACAACGGCTGAACAAGAAAGTATAATACAACCACTATATCTTGGCTAGGGAATGGACCAATATATGATGTATCCCAACGGCCATCCACGCGCCGAGTTTCACTTCCCAACGGGCCCTTATGCTCAGCAGGTCATCGATCGTTATAGGGATATCACGATATTCAAACCGCATTACATGCGTGAGATCGCGGAACTCGCTACTTCTCAGATTACATCTACGGCCGAATGGTTCAGGATCGGGACCGAGTGATCGGAGACAGCCAAGTGTTTAGGGCCTACCCAAACGAGTGTGCCGCAAGCCGCGAAGGTTTGGGCCCCGAATTGTCTGGTGGACAGCCTATTGGATCAAAATCCGGCACACCAGGCGAGTTTTCTAGAATATGGACATATTTACGGATACCATGCACGCTCTATGGTGTGATGTTGTGGAACTTACATTAAGATGCGGTATCAGTGGTTTTCAAGGGCCTGGTCACCAAGTTAAGATAGGAATCTCTAGAGCCCGAAACCGAAAACCGCCGTGAGAAACCTCATGCTCAGGATATCGGACTATTCTGGGAATCAACAAGGGTGTACCGTGAGGACCGGCTTTCCGATGGTTATTACGTCAAATGCCTCCAGATCCAGCTGCACGAGTCCCGAGTTTTACGCCAAGTTCGACCAAATGCGATATACTTGGGCGACGACAACTATTTCGAGGAAGGCTCGTTGAAGATTGATCCTATTGTCTCAGGAGAACAGCTAAATGGCTATCCTATGTTTATCGTTCCCACGTCGCATCTCCGTCGAGAGATCGATTCCGAGCCCAAATAATTTCACCAGACTAAGTTCTTGACCTAGTCCTAGTCTGCAATGGGATTCTTTCAACGTCGCTATGGTCCCCTTCCGAGAAGAAACCACTCTCTTCGTCTCTTTGCTTTTGTGAAGCCCTGCCTGTCTCTTGGCGGTCTGAGTACGGCATGTCGCAGCGAGAGGACCGAAACCCTGGATAGTACCTTCTATACGTAGAATGTGCGACTAAAAACCCTAAAAGACAGCCAATGGTAACGTCGTAAACATCGTGTCTGTAGTCTTCGAGACGAGAAATAGCGATCAGACCGGCCGCAATGATAGGTGCCAACGCCAAGAGGACCCTGGCAAGGTCGACTCTCGGCCGGAAAACGTGCATCTGGCCGGCAAGAAACATAGCAAGATATCCTAGACCTGAAAAAGCAAAGCTGCTATGTCCACTGGGGAAGCTCCTCCAGCCATCGTGAAGCACGTGGTGATCGACCTCGTTGCACACCTCGAAAGTGATAAGTTGGTCTTTCGGCGTGCCGTCCTGAGGCTTACACCTTGCAATCAGATCTGGTCTCGGCCGGCCCACAGCATTCTTGATGACATCCGTCAAGAAAGAGGTGAGTATGAGACTGATGAAAAGCCCGAGAATTGACACATGTGCTTTCTGCCATCCGGGCCGCGACACGGCTACCCAGATTACCAGTATCACTAGGGGAATCAACCCTGCATAAATGAAAAGCCAACCTTATTTCCGTAAGCTCTTCTTGCCTTCATATGTGAATCTTGACTATTGCTCACTGACGGGCACACGCTCGACTTCGGCGTGCGGGAATTGGAGGGTGTGGTCATCCAGGGAAAACATGCGATGGAAAGGAGTGACGAAGAATTGGACCTGCATAGCTTAGCTCATGATTCGACTAGACTACTAGGCTACTATTACTAGCAGATATGCCACGAGGAGTAGAATAAACCCAATGTAATCCGCCGCATGAGTTCTCTGAACAGGTATTAGCTAGGGTGCGCGCATGAACGTGCGATTGTTGCTGACCTGGGAGAATCTTCGCGCCGCTCCTAAAAAGCCTCCTGCATCTTGTTGCTGAGACATTTTGTGGCGACGAATAAAGTGTCGCACACACAAGTTGTCGAGGCTGTCGCGTGAAGTGAATTCAACATTAAGTGAGCCTGTCTGTGAGCTTTCGGCGCTTCAAAGTTCCGATGCGAACCTCGGATTTTCAGCCACTGTGGCTGAAGCAGCACACTTCGAAAGAGCAGCGCGCAGGTACTCATCCTCATACTCTATTGCTCCCAGAAGGATCATCCATCGTGCCACCATCGTTTCAAATTCTCCATAAATCTATCAGAAGCTTCTATGCTTCTTAGAATGTTTTGATACCCAGAACTGGACTATTGTCGCCGAACTTGCTTCCGCACTTCATTCCCTAGATCCCTGGCTGCTACGAATCTGTTGGGTCAACCACCATTAAACACCATCAAGAGAACAATAATTTAAATGCCTATGCTTGGACTTTCAGAAGTAGTCCTGATGCGCTGAACATTCGTGGGCTCGTTCAATCAACCCACCGATATCATTAAATTCATGGCAAGGGAAAGATACAAGTGCACCTGCCAAGTACGGGTTGAAGCGGTGATGGGCGGCTTTCAAGAAATCGTACTCTGGCTACCTTCCTAACACAGACTCGGTTACCAATGCCTACCGACTCCAGGTTCCTCGCTCTATGCAGATGCCCGACAACCAGCTCTCGCCTAAAAGATCGAGATTGACGAGCGTAGATCGTGAATAGCCTCAAGCCTGGAGACGAAATAAAGAGGCTGGCGCTTACAGCCGGCCGGTTGGCGTGGGGAGGAGGCAATCACATACAGTAAATGGTTTCGCTTGTCCCATCCATTGGCTTCTAGAACTTCCAGCTTCCTTCCAGCTTCCACGATAGTACTACTTCGCATCGCTCAAGCAAGCAACCGCGGGAAGCTTCAAGGTGGTGGTGTACGTGAGATCGGATATTGCATCTGCATCAGTGGCCTAGGAACCGGCCGCGAATGACTGGGGGGGAGAGAAAGACAAAGATGGAGCCAGTGGAGGGAGGTGATTGCTGTGATGTTATTGTCACCTGCCCGCAAGGAGCAAGTAAGTTCTGTGCGTTAGATTTCTTATCCGGCCACTTCATCCATCTTGTGCTACATAGTCCAATGTCAACGGCGATATGGTCTGAATCATCGCCCACAACGCCGCAAAATCCCCCCAGCTGGGAAACAAACAAGCTCGCCGGAAAGGATTTATTTGATGCATGTTTCTTACTTCCCTAGCCGGGCATTGCGCACACAATGTTGGATTTCGTGCCGATAGCAGAGTTGAAGCGAAGTACTGGAGATCTTTGCAGCGGAAGGCCACCATTGCTTTTTTTTCCTTGTCGGTAGTTCCTCTCTCACACTCTCTTTGCTTTTTCCCTAGTCAATGGAGAGATGCGCGGGTAAAGCCATCCCAGAGAGGCAGGTGGCCGTCGACAGTCAACGGTTTGTGGCTTCGGGCCAGCGAGAGTTAGGGCGTAGATGCCGGGGACGGATGCTTGCGATGGGGGAGGAAGGGGGGTAGGAGCCGCGGCGCAGCAGTAATTGGCTGCGACATAGCAGGGTCACAGCCGCCAAGGTGCCGCTAGGACGAGATGCGGAGGATCCCCTATCGAAGCCAAAATCTTAAGGTTGTTCCCCTGTCCGTCGCCCTGCATCCTGCTAAAATGCCACTTCGCAGCCCAGCGCCCAGCAGCAAACCCAACCACCTAACCACCCAACGAAGCCACCTGCCCTCTGGTGCACCCCCAAGGCTCACATGCCCACCTTCCAGTGCAATTCGCCGCATACAATCGTACGCATGCGTCCCTGTGAAGGGCTGTGAGCTTGTTTCCCGCGCAAGAAACGGTTGCGATTTACTGCCTCCGTTGCGCCGCTTGGAGCAGAAAGGGCAAGTCCCTACATACCTGCAGCGGCGCCGGCAACGCCACTGAGGGAAACGAGCTTCGGTGATTGAGATAGGGCATTGCTGTATCAGGAAAGAGAGTTACACAACAACAGTTAGCCTATGGATAATATCGACTCAATCAATTTATGAATCCTGTTCTATGTGGTCTAATAGAAGAAGAGACTCTGCTAGTCAAGACTGCAATACAAGGGAAGATTGTTGTTAGACAAGATCGCCAGTCCTTGGGGTTTCCTTTGTGAAGAGATATGTGACGAGTCTTTTTTGGCGATAATCCGTAGAGCGTCGTGCAATAATACGAAGTGGTCGAGTGCGTTTGAGCGATTTGACCGTATGTCGTGTACGGTTACCGTCCCTCAATTTAATTCGTTCGAGGTCTAATTTTTTTTCAACCCAAAGGAACCGTTTAAACAGGACTATTAGTTTCCTTACTGCACCCTGACTCTTAGCTCGACTTGGGAAGTCAAAGAGGTAGGCTGTAGGCTGTAGGCTGTGACCCCAGTCACGACTCACCAGTTGCCATGACAGTCCGGGCCAAGCCCATGGTCAATATATTCTCGAGCTATAATCGTAGCTCGAGTTACCCACACTCTGTAGATCCCTCGGATCAGGGAGTAGTTTCGATGATAAATAGAAGCTCCGCTCCCTGGAGGACGAGGTTTCCTTTCGCTTCTTCACCCTGTCCTCGCTCGGTATTGTATCACAGGTAGTCTTATTTTGAGAAATCCACAGCCATGAAGCTTGCTATTCTCGCTTCGTACCTCCCGGCCCTTGTAGCCTCGGCCGCCATCTCGGAGCGCGCCGTCAACTACGACGGGTACCGCGTGCTCCGCGTCAAGACCAACGAGGAGGTGGTCAGGTTGATCAACGACAACAACCTCGACACCTGGACCGGAAGGCCCGAGAACACCAACTTCGCCGACGTGGTCGTCGAGCCGGGCAACAGCCTGTTCGACCTGTTCGAGCACGAGGTCATGCACGAGAACCTGGGAGCCTCGATCGCCGAGGAGGCCAACTTCGCTCCCATGGCGGCCAACGCGCCGCCCACGCAGAGCTACTTCAACAGCTACCACTCCTACGCCGACCACCTGACCTTCCTCCGCGACCTGCAGTCCGGCAGCCCGTCGCGCTCCGAGACCTTCAGCGTCGGCAGCTCGCTGCAGGGCCGCAACATCACCGGCATCCACTTCTGGGGCGCCGCGGGCCGCAACGCCCGCCCCGCCGTCGTCATCCACGGCACCGTGCACGCGCGCGAGTGGATCACCACCATGGTGACCGAGTACCTGGCGTGGAACCTGCTGACCAACTACGCCTCCAGCGCCGACATCCGCTCGCTCGTCGACCGCTACGACTTCTACATCATCCCCATCGTCAACCCGGACGGCTTCAGCTACAGCCAGACCAACGACCGCCTGTGGCGCAAGAACCGCCAGTCCGTCAGCGGCAACTCGTGCCTGGGCACCGACGTCAACCGCAACTGGGCCTACCAGTGGGGCCAGAGCCGCGGCGCCTCCACCAACCCCTGCGCCCAGGACTTCAAGGGCCCCAGCGCCGCCTCCGCCCCGGAGACCCAGCGCCTCGCCGCCCACATCGACGGCCTGCAGCGCTCCCAGGGCGTCGCCATGTACATCGACTACCACTCCTACTCCCAGCTCTTCATGACCCCCTACGGCTACACCTGCGACCGCCTGCCCGCCAACAACGCCCAGTACCAGAGCCTCGTGCAGGGCGCCGCCAACGCCATCCGCGGACCCTACGGCACCGTCTTCGAGACCGGCCCCATCTGCAGCACCATCTACCAGGTCTCCGGCGGAGGTGTCGACTATGTTGCCGACGTCACCAGGGCCAGGTACTCCTTCACCACCGAGCTTAGGGATACCGGCCGCTACGGATTCGTCCTGCCCGCCAACCAGATCTTGCCCAGCGGTATCGAGGCCTTTGCTGGCTTCCGCTACCTGATCCAGAACATCTAAATTTAATGTTTGTTTGTTTGCGTGGGTGAGTGAAAGCGATGAAGCAATAAAAGCACAAGTAGGCGTATAGTGATGGGTGGTGGGTGGTGTTGTTGTTGTTGTTCTGGTGGCGACTGTATCAGTGTGTCTGACGACGATTGAATGACGATGACGAACGATGAAGAAACCTGTGAAATAGGCTATAATGGATCATCATCCATACCGTATATAACAAGAATGCAAAAAAGTTGCAAAAAATTTTCATGTTCGTCTCTTCCCCTTTTGTGTTGAGTTTGTGCTTCTGGATTGGTTCACGACAAAAGCAGTCTCGTAGATTGTAAACATACATAGACGTATTATGTGCCTGTAGGTACGAGCATTAAACACATAAAGAGGCTTAGAATTGTGTTTGGCTGTGCTCTTCCAATCTGCAGTTTTAATTTTTGGTGCGTCAGTCTGTGTGACCCGCGCTCGCTCCTTCGACACAAACGAAAATCACTCCCACAAAAACCACCTTAACTTGCGGATCGTAGTGTGTTTCAACAAACTGTACAGCCTATGCATGGCAATAATCTCTTGCTGTTCGTCAAGCTGAAGAATACTGCTTGATTCTATCCTACCCTATTCTTTGAATTCTGGTGATTTCACCTGCCATAGGTAATTTTTTCGATCGTCGACGGTGTCCTTGAGAATTTTTTTCCAAGGCCCTGGTTTTGTAGTGTGTATCTCGTCTAAATCGCTGGTAGCCAGTTACTTCGTAGACATTCAGCGTTTGTATTGAGAAAAAGCTTCTCGACTCCACGAACTCCGTTTATCAACACCGAGTAATAATAGCTGCAAGTCACATTAAAACATTGGAATCGTTTATGTAACGGACCTCATTCATATATACAAACGTACTGAATCACACAATATACATGTATCTCTCGTTCCCCCCTTCCACTGCCCATATATCTACTTATCCAACCCATATTCTCCCTCCGTTTTCAAATTCCTCGAACTTTTCAGCTCAGCTCAGCTCAGCTCAACTCTTCCTCTCCATCTCTCCTTCTCCCCTTCACGGCCCTTGCGTAACCTCCCAAAGCCCACCAAACAGCGCCTTGGGATCCGGGTGCCTAAACCCGCTCCAATCGCGATTCAACAGCCCATACCCCTCGTCAAGCGCCAGCTGCCCCTGCCTAACATAGTAATCCCCCTGCAGCGCCCAGTGCGCCCACTCGGCATCATTCCCCTCGAGATACCCCCTCAAACACCTGAAGTAATTCCAATCCTGCTCATTCAACCCCCCTTCGAACTCACCCCCCGCCATCCCGAACCCAAACTCACTAACCCACAGCGGGCCCGTGAAATCCCTTCCCTGCTCGAGCAAAAACCCCGCCGCGGCACCCATCTGGGCCGTAAACATGTCGCAGTTCTGCGTCGCATACCCGATCGAGTACGAGTACACATGATACTCCCAAACCACACGATCCGGGTACCGGCTCCGATCCAACGGCCTGCTCCTCAAAAACGAGGCATCCGTCCCCCCATACGTGCCCCCCACCACCGCCAGCACGTTCGGATTAGCCCCCAGCACCGCATCTATCGCGCGCGGGATCCTCTCAAACCAAGCCCTCCGATCCGGCGTGTCCTGAAACAGCGGAATACCCCTGATCTCATTCCTCAGGCCCATCGCCACCACAGTCCGCGGATGCCTCTCCGCCGCCCAGGCACTCATCGCGGTCAACCCGCGCAACCACTCATCCGTATTGAAATACCGACTGGTAGAGTCCGCGTACCCCGGCGCATCAGCCCACCACCCATTCCCATCGCTCAGATCGCAGCACCAGCCCGCGCGACTGACGTGGTTATCCAGCAGCACCATCAGCCCCGCATCCCCCAGAGCGGAGACGACGGTGTCGAGCACCTCGATGCGCGTGGCGTTGGCGAGCCACGGGTTTTTTTGGACGGCGGCGGCGTGCTGGGACATGAGCGCGGCGCGGTCGACGCCGGCGCGCTCGGCGGCTTGGGAGAAGGATTCTTCCGTGGGGATTTCCGGGGCGAGGGCCAGGTCGATGCTGTAGGTTAGGCGCACGCAGTTGAAGGGGAGGGAGGTGATGTGCGAGATGATCGTGGAGAGGGGCTGGTGCTGGAGGCCTTCGGGCGTGTTGGGTTCCATGTGCGCGGCCCAGTTGACGCAGCGGAGCTTGACGCGGGTGCCTTCTGCGTTGAGGATCCAGCGTGAGGAGGTGCGGAGCGGGGTTGGGGGGAGGGCGAGGGGTTGTTGGGTTTGCTGGCTGAGGGTTGTTGGGAGGAGGGAGGAGAGGACGGCCAGCGGGAGGAGGGTTGGGAGCCACATGTTGATGGTGGGAGTGGTGGTGGAGGTGGCGGTATTTGCGTTTCCTGGTGCCCTTTGTGTATATATATACGTAATATATATATATGGGGCTTGTCGCCCAGCGGTGCTCAGAACGAAGGGTCCCGCTTTTGAGAGGAGAGACGATGATGACAGGTACAGCCCGTGTAAGATGGCCGAAGCTCTATATATCTCTCCTTCTACTTCGTCACTGTTCCACTTTTTCTAGAATCTGTCGTCACGGCCGAGACAACGGGTATACACCAGCCCAGCGCAATCCTAGGCGTAGTAGCAGTAGGATCTGACGCGCGCGAACGAAGCACCACCACCAACAAACAACAATGGCAGTAGTAGTAGTACTAGTGCTAGTAGAGTAGAGAGCAAGACGAAGCAACAACGACGTCGACGCAATTAATGGAAAGACGACGATGAAGCCCCTCCCCAAAAAAAACACAAGAAAGGATAATTGAAGAAAAAGGAAAGAAGAAGAGACGGGATCCGGGGGAGATGAGGGTTGATTTAAGCTCACATGGGGTCTCCACACGCACGTTTCTTAAATCGATAGAAATGAAGGCGTTGGTGCTCATCCGAGTCTCTCAGGCGAGAGGAGCGAGTGACAGACTGGATGGCGATGCTTATGTAATCATTCCGCTGTCACTCTACGTAAGTGTGAGAGCTTGTGAAAAGTGAAAAAGGCGGCCAAGACGCCAGGGACCAACCATTTTCCCCCAGCTGAATGTGGCGGCACACAAGGGGGAGGGATCACCGGGGGGAAGACACCAGGGGTATTAGCCCCGGGGGAAAGAGAAGAAGGAGAAGAAGAAGAGGAAAAACAAGAAAGCTGGGGCGTACCGGGGGAGGTGGGGAGGTTCGTGCGGAGAAGAAGCGGTTTGTTTGGTTCGCTGCGACTGTGCCTGCGGGGGGTCGTGCAGGGACGGGGGAGTAGCTGCTTTGGGCTAATGATGGACGCTTACTTGCCCCTCCCCCGCCCTTCCCACCTCCCCACCTCCACACCTCCCCTCGCCACAGTATAGTTACCACCT
>JANIPN010702484.1:0-11119 GCA_027478595.1 Erythroxylum anguifugum
AGTCCAACCAATATTATCTCCAACATCCAATTACGAATTTAAAGCCAATCTTCAATATATATGGTATGTCCCAAATCCAATAAAAATGCCAAAAATAAAAATAGGATATATCTAAAATAAATCCTAACAAATTCAATAGATGGGAGATGTTTCATTTTGTCATATTAAATAGGCAAAACCATATAGTATCATAAAAAAAATTAATAATTAAAAATATAAGCTAAAATTCTTATTATTTTTTCTGGAATGTTTGAGATATCAGATAATTCAAAGACGGAGCCAAATCTTGATTAAAAAATATTGTTCGACTGAATTATGATCACTACGTGGCGTTTCTACAGCGGGAAACCAATGCTATGTAGATGTCCCATGACGACCGTATTCCTTTGAGCATGTGGACCAAAGTTGAGTCTTTATCCTGCTCGAATCTATAATATGCCGACCACAACTTTTGTATCCCTTACCTTAAAGACTCTGTTTCATATCGTAAGGATTCTCTCATGGCTGTCTTTCACTTTTTGAAGCTATCACTTATATTGAATCTTCTTTCAAATGCCAACTTTGGTCTCTGGCATGGAACGAACACCGGCAAGGGTGTAGGCATATACCCACCTACTTGCAACCGCATAGAATGCCCAGCTTATGATGTTATTGAAGTTGGCAATGGCTATGATATTCGTCTCTATAACTCTACAGTGTGGATGTCAACTTCTGCCATTCAAGATATCTCCTTTGTGAAGGCTACCAGAACTGGTTTCTTACAGTTAAGACTTCTATTCTCTACCGTTTAACTATCTCATATTTCTTTTGCTGGTTGGGAAAATTTTTAATTTATGATTAAAATGATTATATCTAGCTTGAACCTACGGTAAATTGAGCACAATATTTCAATCAGAGAACCTTCAACCTACATAGTTCATGCCTTTGGAGCATGTGGTTTTCAGTTGATTAGGGGAATTTGTGCTTTTGATTGCATCAAACACGAAGTTAATTCTCGATTCTAAAGATTTGTTCTGCAATTTGATAATAATTAGCTCCAAATTATGTTAACGACAGCCAGGATTCTGATAGAGACCAGTTTTTAGTTGATGGGAGCACATCTACATTTGTAGAACCTTTTGACATTGATCAGTGGTTTTGATGGTACCATCTGCGTGAATTAACTGTTCTTATAACATTGAAGAAGTTGCATCTGGTTGTTTGATTGTATGTAATAAGATCTTTCAGTTGCTAATGGTAGTTGTTCAAGAACTTGGTGGTGAGCTGTTAAATCCTTCACAGTTTTATCTACTAACATAGTTGTTTATTCGGAGGTTTTTGTATTCCATTTCCTCTGCAAGAACTTTACGCTAATCAATGTGTTTTCCTTTTCTCAAGGTTATTTGCCTACATTCAAGGGAAGAATAGTTATAAAAAAAAGATAGAGATGACAGCACCAGTAATTACAGAGGTTTTACCAAGCGACGGACCCTTCTGCGAGTCCTCATTTGCCATTAGTTTTTATGTCCCCAAAGAGAACCAGGAAAATCCACCTCCAGCACAAGGCCTTCATGTTAAAAGATGGAAGCCGACATATATAGCAGTGAGGCAATTTGGCGGATTTGTAGAAGATTCGGATATTGGAGAGGAAGCTGCTGAATTGAAAGCCAGTCTTGCAGGCACTACGTGGGCCGCTGCAATAAACAAAAGCCAGGGAACTCATGCCACTTCTATCTACACTGTCGCACAATACAATTCTCCATTTGAATTTGACAACAGGGTGAATGAGATATGGATGTCTTTTGACATGGAAAATTCAGATGAGGCGAACAAGTTATCCTGGGAATGACCTATGAAAAAGAAGAGAAAATGTTAGTTTTCTTGGAAAATAGACAGATAATGTAGCCAAAGACTATGTCCATCCTTTGGTTTGTGGTAAAATATCTTCTCTATGTCATATGAATAAAGGCCCCATGTTTGTAGACAGTGTACTAAAAACAAAAAAGTTGCAGACAGAAGGTGGAGATCATGTCTACCTAGTGTTGATATTTGACACAAGTTTTACCAGAACTGATTAAAAATCAGCAATTTAGGGATTTGATTAGTTATAAACATGACGAAATGTCCATGTCTAAGGATGAAAATGAGCTGGCCGGGATCAAGCTTGGGTTGCTAGGGTCAAAGCTCGGTTTGAGGCCCGACGCAATATTGGGTCTAAAACAAAGCGATGTTATTTTACACAGCTCTTTTTCACCGAGTAAAACGATATTGTTTGCTTTATGTTTATTTCTTCCTTCACCTCTTCCTTTTATCTCTCATCTCACCTTCACCGTATTCTCTCTTGTTGTCTCCGTCTCTCTCACCGCGCCACTAGTCGTCACCAGTCGCCCCTGCCCCCTTCACTGCGCACCAGCCAATATATTTCACACATAGTACTAAGGCCACATTAAGGTACTCTCTACCTCCTCAAATTTGCTTTTATCGTATTATTCATATTCATGAACATATTTGATTGTCTGGAGAGGACTGAGGCGCTGTGGTTGTGTATCTGACTTGTACATAGGGAATGCCTTTGGTGGATATGTATGTATGCAAGGGCTGGTGATTTAGCTAATGTACGTAAAGCATTCGAGGACATACCCCATAAATTCCATAACTAATAACAAGTTTAAAAATTTGTTGATCACTTGATCGACTTGATGAGTGAATCTAAAATTCTTTCGCGGAGACACTTTGTAAAAACATACACATGAACACGACTATATATATAAAGCAAGATTCTCCAATGACTTAAGCAAGATTCTGCATTGACTTCCATCGCTTTTTTCCCCTCCTCGGGCTTTCTTTCTCGTAGCTGTCCATTAATAAAAATGCTACTTCACGCCAACCTAGCAGTTTATAGGTTACGTGTGCTAAAGCTTATTACTGCTTCGTCTTTTCAATGGAAGGTTATAAAGGGGAGGGTCTAAATTAACCAATCTTGATTGAGTGGTAATCTTAAACCATTGAGGCACTGTATCAAAGTGTATTCCTGAATTGAACTACTTTTTTAACGACAGATTCTCATATGCCTTTTGACATTTTCATGGATGCCTATCCACAAATTTAATAATATAATACCAAGACTAATAACAAGTATGCGAAAATCAATCATTATTGTATTCTTGTCCTGCCACTTTGTTTGGATGTATATTTTGACGGCAGAAATGTTCCAAGGATGATCACATTTGAGAAGAGCCTCCTTTTCAAGCCATCCTTGCAAATGTCATAGTTATGTCTGCTGCTAAGGTTTAGTAAGAAACAACCATGACATGTTAAAACAATTTAGTGTCAATGCAAAACATTTTACATGGTTACATAGGTTGAGAATATTATCCGTAAAATTCAACAAATCAAATAGTTTGCATATCCCAACTAACTCATTTTCACTTTTCTTTATCCATTTTGTAATTCCTTATTTTAAGCCTCATATTTTAATATAGTGTGTGTCAATATATATATGAATAACATATATATTTATATGTTGATTGTTCCTTATGAATAAGTAAATTCCTTCAGTAGAGAGTTCTAATCCAGTATTGGAGATAGAAGAGGAAACTTCTAATCCCATACCAAGTCAAGATAGAATCCCAACTCGAACTCATTTTAAAAGAAAAGTTTGGAATCACTTTAATAAGACTAGATCGACGAATGATGTAGAAAAAGCCAAATATGAATATTGTCAGAAGGTGAGAGTTCAAAAGGTGGAACCTCTCATTTAAAAAGACATGTTGATTCGTGTAGTAAAAGGAAGATGATATTAAGAGGTCAAATGTTTTTGACTCCTAATCTTATAAGAGGGGAGAATGAAATGACTGTAGCATCTTATGACAGCAACAAATCAAGGTCTTTGATGGCTTCTATGGTAATTGGTGATGAATATCCACTATTGATTGTTGATGCCAAGAGACAACCATGTCTTATCCGGTGGGTCTTATTACTGCAAGAATTTGATCTGAAAATCAAGGATAAAGCTGGTACTGAGAATTTGGTAGCTGATCATCTTTCCAGGATTACTGTTTCCAGTGAAGACTGTCCAATTGATGATTTCATTCCGGGAGAACAACTATTAGCTATATCATCTCTTGCAACACCATGGTATGCAGACTTGGTTAATTACATCGTTTGTAGAGTGCTCCCACCAGAGATGACTTATCAACAGAAGAAGAAACTCATCTCTAATGCAAATACTATGTGTGGGAAGAACGATTAATGTATAAATATTGAGGAGATGGTATTTTTAGACGGTGCTTGCCTGAAGATGAAGTCCAAAGTGTTCTTCACCACTGCCATTCGACAGTTTATGGTGGTCATTTTGGTTCAAATAAGATAGCCGCCAAGGTTCTCCAAGCAGGATTTTTCTGGCCTACTTTGTTCAGTGATGTGAAGCAATATGTGGCTACATGTGATAATTGTCAGCGGATGGGAAACATGGCAAAGAGAGTTGAGATGCCACAAACTGGAATTTTGAAGGTTGAATTGTTTGATGTTTGAGGAATTGACTTTATGGGTCCGTTTCCTAATTCCCATAACAACTTCTACATTTTAATGGTAGTGGATTATGTTTCAAAATGGTTGGAGGCAGTTGCAACTTCCACAAATGATGCTAAGGTGGTAATCAAGTTCTTGAAGAAACATATATTCACTTGTTTCGGAATTCCAAGAGCCCTTTTGAGTGATAATGGTACTCACTTTTGTAATAAGCCCCTTGAGACTCTTTTGAAGAAATATGGTGTCTTTCATAGGGTTGTTACACCATATCACCCTCAAACAAATGGGCAGGTTGAACTTTCTAATAGGAAAATAAAGGATATTTTGTAAAGACAGTTGATAAGTCAAGGAAGGACTGGTCTTTAAAGCTTGATGATGCTCTTTGGGCTTATCGTACAACCTTTAAAACACCTTTGGGTACAACACTATGTAGGATTATGTTAGGCAAATCATGTCATTTACCAGTGGAGTTAGAACATAAAGCATATTAGGCTATCAAAACATTCAACTTTGACATGAAATCTGCTGGCGAAAAAAGAGCAATACAATTGAATGAGATGGACATTTTGAGATTGGAAGCTTATGAGAGTTATCGCCTGTACAAGGAAAAGACCAAGCTGTGGCATGAAAAACATATTACCAAAAAGCGGTTCAACGAAGGTGATTTAGTTTTATTAGTTAACCCTCGTCTTCGTCTTTTTCCAGGTAAACTCAAGTCAAGATGGTTTGGTCCGTTTCAAGTTCTACAAGTGTTTCCACACGACGCGGTTGAGGTTTGGAGTGAAGTTTCAGGAGTCTTTAAGGTTAATGGCCAGCACCTAAAACCTCATTTTGTAGGACATCCATTAGGTGCCACAATAACTTTGGCACTTTTAGAACCCCAACAAAACTGATACAATTCAATGGTTTGCTAAAACCATTACATAAGCTTTATTTATATGTAGTTGTTTACATTATTTCTTTCACTTTTGATTTGTATGCTTCAAGTCTGTACCTGTACTTATGATCTAAAAAAAGATGCAATGAATTACACAGTCCAACCATGTGAATTCGCATGACCTGTATACTGAATTCCTGCCCGTGATTTACACAGTCAACCCGTGTGTTCCCACATTGCCTGTGTGTCGCACTTTCACGCCTATTTTCGTTCAAACCAGCCTCTTTTCCCTCTCTCTTTCTCACATTCTTCTTTTCTTTCACTTCTCTCCAAACCCTAGCCCTAAAAATTACAATACACACTCTTCAATCTCAACTCCAACCATAAATCCAACTTCACTCACACACCCTATCCTACTCCCATCTCCATTATCATCATCTCACCATTCCCCTTCTATTCTCATTTTCACTCATTGTCACCATCACATCCTTCTACAATGGGACCTAAGAGGCATAGAATCTCAATTGGAGGGTCAACCTCGAGCTGTAATCAACCGTCTCAACCACCACGGAAACGAGGTAATTCCAATCCCCTTAGTTTACTTGACAGTGATGATTGAAAGATAGACCTTTAGTTACCACTAGGTATTACGATGAGGAAACTTTGAGTAAATTGGACTAGCTGATATACCTATAGATTGTTTGGGGCTATTGGTTTGAGAATTTTTCTTGATGTTAGGTGCTCAATGTATTCGAACATAACTTTGGAATTTTTTAGTACAGTTTCTGTTGAGGTTACTCAAGGGCGTGATTGTCAAGCAGGTAGGATTTCCTTTCAACTTTTAGGGCGAAGACACACTTTAACCTTGGATGAGTTTAATGCCATTTACTCCCTTCCAACCGGCTTAGACATCATTCATCGTAGGGTTCGCCCTAGCTTTGATCGATATCATTTCTGGTCTAGCATTGCTAATGGCCCATCCTATACCCCTAGCTCTTCCAAAGCCACTTGCATAAAAAAAATCCTTGCTTTCGATATGCTCAACGTATCTAGTGGGATTTTCGCTAGAGGTGATAGCACAAATGTTGTTCGAACCTCTGAATTGTATTTCTTGTATGCTATGTACCTTGGTGAAATTGTTGATGCAGGTTCTTCCTTGGCCTCCCAATTTCAGTGTGTTGCTACTTAAACTAGTGGGGAAATTACTATAGGTGATTTGATCACCCCTATTGCGTTATCTTTAGGCTTCGATCCCCTTGAAAATAGGGAATTTCTTGTTCAAGGATCTGAGCGAATAGATTACCCAACTCTAGAAGCTATGCATATATGTAAATTGGTGAGGGGACAACGTTGTTGGGTTTACCCCAATAATGTCATGTTCCGTTTGCCATGTCCAGCTTGAACTACTCTTCACAATCCATCCAACATTGTTTGGATGCCTTCGCTAGGTCAAAACACTCCAGATCCATCAAATGATACCCCATCTCCTCCTACCTAACCTACTGCAATACCCTTCTCCTCATTCCAACTAGCTCCTTCCACCTTTGATTTTAGTGGTTTCCAATCCACAATCACCTCCATCTAAACCGAACAAGCAAGTCTTCGCACCTTAATGACCGATCAAGGTCAGTATTTTCATCATTTAGGAGACACCCTTTCTACTATTAGTGCAAATCAAACCATTTTACAACAAACAGTTGAGTCTTATAATGCTCAAATTCATGATATGACAACCGCTTTCCACTCGTGGCGTGAGATGTATTCCTCTCTAGGAAACCAACCACCTTCACCCCCCTTCTCAGTGATCGCCTTTTCCCACCTCTCCTTCCATTGCGGACAATGCTTAGTTAAAGTAGGAGAGAGTTACTTTGTTTTGTTTTGTAAATATTTCCTTCTTTGTTTCGTTCGACTGTTTTCTTTTAGAGCATTTGGGTGGTTTGTTCTTGCACTTTTATGATGCACTCATCTTTGTCAACTACTAACTCCGTAGTAGTGGTGGAAGCCCGTTCATAACTAAGCTTAGCTCCGGGATAAATTAACCTATCCAAATTCTTTTAATTGGCTTTTCAAGTCGAAAGGGACTAATTAATTTATCTTTCTTGGGGACCCCGTTGTTGTTTCTATTCTGCTACTGGAGAATTGCTTGATTGGCTTGGTTCTTAAAAAAAAAGAAGACAAATATTATTGGGTGACCAGTGTGAGTACCAATACTGGCTGAGGTTGGTGGAATGACGCCATCTTCCCTTAAGTTCTTGAATGTATGGAGTTGCTAGTATTGAGAGGGATTTCCCCTTTTTGGGCCGATACAAATTTCGCAAAATCACACACTTTTGGTATACCAATTATAATCGACATGAATGACAAGACATTCGTTCTCCTTAAGTGGCTTACATACAGAGCAGCTAGCAATTGGGAGAGTTAAGTCCCTTTTTGGGTCGTTAAATGACTCGAAAAAAATGAGGGTGTTATTTGGTCTTTAGTTACCCCTTTGAGATGTAAGCTACCGAGAAATACCCAATAAGGTACCCCTTTGAGGCCTGTATTAATGGGGAATAATAATATTGATTAATAATTTTGTCACCAAGCACTCTTTTGAGATAGAGAGGACAATGGGGGATGATCCTAATTTGTTTTTGAAATGTTTTTTTACACTCCTTTGAGTCCCGATTGATTTGAAGATGCTAATGAATATCTATTGTGATTAAGGTTTATTGAATCTTTGAGCTAAGCTTGACTATTACTTGGAGTGAGTATTTGATTAAGTTGTGCTGCACCGAATTATTTTGCTTGATCTTGTGATCTTAATTTTTATGACATTTGAGCTATTTTTCTCCTTTAGTTTGCATTTAAGTTTGATTTGCTTAAGAACAAGCAAAAGTCCAACATAGGGGAGTTTGATAAGTTGTTATTCTTGATATATTTTAGCTCTATGTTGTCATTGTTTTTTTTGCATTGAATGATGTTAAACTGCCTCTAGTCTTTGTAAATTTGGTACTGCTGCTTTGTTTTTGGTGTTTGCAGATTTTATGGAAGAAAAATGAAGATAACCAGAGGAATACACGGTTTACTTGTGTAAAAAGACACAGCCCGTGTAAAGTTTGCCAGTAAGAGGGAGATTTCTGTAAAGATCCGAGGAGTACACAGTCAGGCCATGTAAATTAACACTGACCGTGTCTTCCAATAACAAAAAGACAACCAGAAAAAAGAAGAAAATGATTTGCCTGTGTATTGCCACATGGCCCATGTACGATAGATCTGACAGTTTTTCTAGTAGTTAAAAAGGTAGTTTAACAGTTTTTTTTAAAAGAGGGGGGAGATTTAAAGATTGAGAAAAAGGAAGATTGAAGAATCAACTGGAGTTCTTTCTCCTCTTCTTTTACTTGTTATTTGTCTTAGATGTTTATGTTTATGATTTTACTCTTTAGTTGAATTCAGTCATGACTGTGTAAATTTTCTTATTCTAGGATGTTGTTTCAATTTGGGATTTATGCATTAAACCTTATGCCTTTACTTCTAATTCAATGTTGCCTTGATTTTAGTATAGTATTTTGATCTAATGATGATTTGATCTATCTAATCTAGGGTTTCTTATTGAATGTTAATAGATGTTAAACTAAGTACTAAAAAGTGATGTTTAAAGTCTGAATTACTAGATTAGACTTAATTGAAAGAACATCTAGAAATAGGATTCTTCATTAAGAGTATTTGAGATTAACCATTGTGTGTATTGGGTTGGATTCGATTTTAGTCTAGGAAACTAGTTTAAAAATTGGAATCAACGCGTCAATTACTTCGAGAGAATTAATTGATAAGAGTGGGTTAATGTACTTATATCAATATTTTATTTCATAAGGATGGCATGAATTCTTTGTTGGAATAAATTCCTAGAATATTAGGTCAAATTCTGTTAATCGTGTACTGATATATCCTTTACAAATGAATTTTCATATTCGATTGCTTAGCAAATTTAGAAGGTATAAATTTTGTACTTTGACCTAGTCCTTGTGGATCGACACTTGATTGCTTTAACTAAACCCGTATACTTGTGGAGCTTATCATCTATCAACCATGACCCATATAACATCATGTTGCCTCAGAATCTTAGGCAAACCCATAATCAAATCTATAGTAATCCTCTTCCATTTCCACTCCAAAATTGGCAATGACTGTAACTTCCCAATTAGAGCCTGATGCTCTGCCTTAATCTGATGACAAGTCAAACATTTAGCAACATATTTCGCCGCTTGCTTCTTCATCCCTGGCCACCAAAAATGTTTTACCATATTATACATCTTGATAGTACCAGGAAGCATAGCATAGGCTACTATGTGTGCTTCCTCTAAAATCTCTTGTCTTAGATCATCAACATCAGGTACACATAATCTTTGCTTCAATCACAATGCATTGTCTTTTGACTTAAACTCAGAACTCGGATCCTGTTTCAACTTCTCATTAAGCTTCACAAAGTTTGGATCCTTACTTTGAGCTTTTCTAATCCTTTCATGCAATACTAGCTTAAGCTTCAATGTAGCTATCAATGCCTCATTCTGCCCCAAATTAAACTCAACATTCAATTCTCTCAATTAAACTAGGTTTGGTAACCTCGATGCCTGAATTTGTGCCACACTACTATTGGATTTCCTTCTTAATGCATCAGCCACAACATTAGCTTTACCAGGAGGATATTCAATCGTACAATCATAATCTTTAAGCAATTCAATCCACCGCCTTTGTCTCATATTCAACTCCTCCTGACACAACAAATATTTCAAACTTCTATGATCTATAAATATCTGAAATATCTCACCATACAAATAATGTCTCTAAATCTTCAAAGCAAACACCACTGCAGCAAGTTCTAAATCATAAACTGGACAGTTGAACTTATGAGACCTCAACTATCTTAATGCATATGCAATCGCTTTACCATATTGTATCAAGACACATCCTAAACCCTAGTGTGAAGCATCACTATACACTACTTATCATCTAGATCCAGATGGAATAGTTAACACTAGTGCTATAGTCAACCGGTGTTTTAACTCCTTAAAACTCCTTTGACATTCATCGGTCCATCTGAAAGATACATTCTTCCTTAAAAGCTTTGTCAAAGGGGTTGAGATCAATGAAAACCCCTCGAAAAACCTTTTATAATAGCCTGCTAACCTGAGAAAACTCTAGATCTTAGATAATTTTTTCAGGGCTTCCCACTTCAATGCTACTTCAACATTCTTTGGGTCCACCTGTATGCCCTGTCCAGACACTATATGACCCAATAATACTACTTGATCAAGCTAGAATTCACACTTACTGAACTTAGCATACAATTGTTTCTCCCTCATTATCTATTGGGCCCCGAATCTTTTTGGATAAATTAAGGCATTGTCATGATTAGTCAGGCACAAATAAAGAAGAATGTACGAATTTGACATGAAATAGAAAAGATGGTTTAAGGTACATGATGGATTAAATGTGGAATATTAGAGGTTAAGAGTTGGGAACTGTAGGTTCATTGAACATGCTATGGTATTTTAGCCATAATTTGATCTCTAAGAAAGTCGATTGTTTCAATTGTTGGGAGAATTAAGCATGATTTAAATGAATTTTGATGGATCAATTATGTTAAATTGTGGAAGTTGAAAGTGTTTGGAATAAGTTTGGACAAGCTTTGCAAAGGCATGGGGCTTTGAGAAAACCCCATGTCCGTTAAACGGACACGTAGGTCCGTTTAAC
>JANIPN010702804.1:0-11118 GCA_027478595.1 Erythroxylum anguifugum
ACTCATGCAAGCAAGCCGTAAATCTCACAGCCCATGTCACACCCATGAGAGATAACTCACATACGTGAGAAGTTGCCACATCACCTAGGTTTTTAATATAAATTGAGAGGTGTGACAGTTGAGGATTTTTATGAAAGTTTTTGGGTGTTTTTCAAAGGGAGAAAAGGAGAGCTTCAGGAGAGAATGAGGAGGGGGCAAAGAAAGCTCTCAATTGTGAGAGACCCATAGAGGGCTAGCTTTCTGATGCCAGTTTGAAGGTGACATCAATGTCGGTAACCCAGTTAAGCATTCCTTCCGTGTATTTGTTGTTTCTTGCTCTCTTTAAAAATTGATTGTGTTATCCTATGTCTATTATTTGGGTATTATGAAAAGATGATTTTAATGAGTTCATTGGATCATTTTATTACAAACCCATTGCTAAAATTTCAATATAATCTGTAATTGTTATATTAAAATTTATTTGTAGTGACTAATGGTTTGTAATCATTGGGGATAACATAACCTAGGTTAAATGACCCCGTCATATGTGGTTGTTACCTTGATTAATCAATTTTCCTAATTCGTATCATGGTTGCCTAATTGAATATAAAGATCATATCCTAGGTTATTCGGTGGCCAGATTTAATTAATGATCGTATCTTGATTAAACACAACCTAAGGGAAAACTAGGGTTAGAACAACTTATTGTTAACCACGATTAATAGTTTCCAAGAGAGGTAAAAGAATAACAAATTAATGAAATATGTTTAATTAGGGTATAGGCTAAGATAGAACCAAAGAATCGGATTCCTATCGAATTCACCACTTTCATCATTTTTAATGTTTCTTTAATTTGTTTTCATTAGTTTATTTTATTTTCTTATTTCAAAATCAAACCAAACTCCCTCCAAAACCTAAACACCGATTGATTTCATTTCAAAAACTAACCGAACACTCTTTGTAGGATCGACCTAGACTCGCCACTAATATAGTAGTAAGTCTAGTTTATTTTGCGTAACACTTCAACATGTTACCAATTTTGTTGTACTTGCCGAGGAGTACTATGTTTTAGTTTTTCTTCCTGATTTTAATTGTTGATTTGTACATACTTGTTTCTAATTATTTTCCTTTCATTTACTTCTTAATCTTTTCATTTTGTGTTTAGTGTTTATGAAATAAAAAAAATTATGGAAGGAAGTAATTTTTTCTTCAACTCACATTCCTAATTTCATAACCATGTGTAGACTAATAAACCTAACTTTAGTTATGGATGGGATAACCAACAAAACTACTTCTTTGATAGTATGCGGGACATACAACAATTCACATATGGATTATAAGTTTCTAATCATGATTTATGTACATCTCTGGAAAAATTGATTAGTATTATGAACGACAATACTTTGTAATTGCAACAGGGTGTAAAATAATTCTAGATGGATGCCAATTTTGGCATGATACAAGGTTTAGTATCTAAGATGTCGAGAGTCAATAAGATTCAGGTACATCTCTAGAAGCAGGATGTACAGCAGCATTTCCAATAGGAAATGATGCAAGTCCATCAAGATACAACATGTAGACTCCAAAACGTGGCAAGCCAAATGGGTGAGATGGCAACAAGGATCAATCGCCTAGAGTCGTAAAGCAAAGAGGAGCAGCCATATCAACCCGAGGTATACCTAATGGACATTAGTGCGGAAACCTTACAGAGTGATGAGGAGCTTCAGAATCTTGGGATGACTACTCAAGGAATTGCTTGTGTGGAATAAGTTCAGGAGGTGAGTACTAAGTCCATGATTATTTTTGAAACTAATTCTTCACCTTTATATAGTAGATTGGAGGAATTAAATGAGGAAGAAAAAGGCGAAGAGACATTTGAGATATTTACAGAGTGCAGGGACTCAGTGGAGATGAAGAGTTGGAAGATAGGGAAGATGTTGAATGGGAATAATTATCAAATAAGGCCTTATCTTGAACTACCTTACATGGAAGTGGCTTAAACTGTGATACCCGAAGATCATAATTTTGTCATCTGAGGAGAAGTGTGGAGTCGAGACAACGACACTAAACAAAGACGCTTCTTGGGAGACAACCCTAGACAAGTATATTTCTTTTCTTGTACTTTTTCGCATTAGTTAGGTTATGTATACGTATTTATATGTTGTTTTATTTTTACTTGTTTTTAAGTTTTCAATCAAAATGAGAGAGAGAATAAAACAAACAAATAAATATTTTCTCTTTTTCTATTACTTCTAGGATTATATAGTCATAATTAGAGAATGAGTTGACTAGATAATTTCAATGCAACTTTAGCACGTACTTTTACTTTTGTGATTGGTCTATTTGCATTATCTTTAAAAGAGTAGTGACTAATGGTAGATAAAGCCAGTGAGATTTTGAGCCTTATTAGACTGACACATCTATATCAATCTCAATGTCTTTTGATATTGTGTGACCTTTATGACATGTACATCCTAACTTTGCTTTGATTTTCTATTCAAGACAACATTTTTATCATATGCATTAACGTGGAAATGATTAGGCATTCTTTGCTTTTTTGAACTATATTAGCCAAATTCCCAAACCGCTATATGATTTTCTTTTTGATAAGCCCCTTTGAGCTTTATTAGCCTTTCTTTGTTTACTAACTATATTACATGCTTTAAACCTAACCAAATGTCCTTTCCAAGCCTTAAAGCTAGTGGAACATTTGTTGATTATTGAGTTTGTGGATATACAAAAGCATAAGTGTGGGGGTGTACATATATGTGGGTTGATTATAATATTGGGATGTTATTTTATGTCATATCATTGAAATTCCCATATTGGTGTAGTTTCTTTCAATGTTAATATATAAATAAGGAAAAGAAATAAAGAAAAAAGAAAATGAAAAGAAAGAAAAAGAAAGAAAGAAAAAATGTTTAAATAAATGTGTCAAGGAGGAAGTGCATATGTGTTGAGAAGTCATTTATGATTAATCTTTCCTCCTAAAGTTGTATTGAATGGGTTAGTTGAGTATGTTAGATATGAGGTGGATATTACTTTCATTGGCTACTCCCTATAGTTATAAAGTCATGCTTATGGTCAACTTTTGTGAGTGATTTGTGCTTCATGTGGTTTGTGTGTGAGAGCTCGAGTTTGAGCTATGAAACATCGCTTTTGCATTCATCATAGTTAACGTACACAATTGTGGCTGAATGTTGGTTTTTGCACTTAATGTCACATTGAGTATTACTTTTGTTCCACTAGCTTTAATGACTTTCATGCTACTTGACCCAAATACATCTCAACTTACCTTTGCCCATATTATAACCTTGAAAAGTCCTTTGATCCAAGATTTTGCATGTGAACCTTAGTGGTGGTGAAATGAAATGATATGCAAAGTTGTGGAATATCTTGATTATGAATGGTGTTGAGTGTACCGAGAATATATCTTCTTTAAACACATTTTCCAAGTTTACTATTAGATTGTTCAGTTTTTAAAGGTATTGAATGGTGATTGATCATGAGTAAAAGCGTTGAATGTTAAATTCTTGCTACGAATTTTGAAAGTCATTCATCTTTATTTGTGATTATGTATTCTTGGAAAATGTGGGAAATGAGTAAATGTTTTTGGGTCGACCAAAGCTAAGTGTGAGGAAAATTGACATGTGCTTAATTGATTATATAAGTATTCCATAACACTTAGCGATTAATAATATGAAATTGCTTAAGATACTCACTTTGACTCATATGTAGTTTTAGGCACAATTCAGAAGTAAAAGAGTTAAAGTTAGTCAAAAGTACTATAATTGGGTTGTTTTCTGAAGCTTCATATCCACTTGTCTTAATGGAGCAAGTAAAGACAAGAAAATAACAAGATCATGAAGCATCATGGCTCATGACCATCCAGAAAATTTCACAGCCATACAATGTGGGACGACTAGAAAGAAGAATTTGGGGGCTGGATAAAACGTGACAAAGCTTGGATAATAAAACAAAGGTGTCGTCTGCTAAAAACAAAAAAGAATGTCTTGGTAGACAGCTACACTTGGAGTAAATAAAGCATGAAAGAATGAAGAACCAAAGTTGCTCACGGCAGTGCTGGAAAAACTGCATGGGTGTGAGACACTCTCACACCCACGTATGATGTCTCACGTGAGTGAGACACCACACACACACCAACTGCCATTCCATTTTTAAATATAAAGAATACATGTTATGTGTGATGTGAAAAGGGCTGGAAAAGGATTTACGGCCTACTTCCATGAGCAAGGCTTCTCACGGTCATGAGAAGCTTCTCGTAAGTGTGAAGCCCATGTCACACCTGTGAGGCTTTCTCACACCCTTGAGAGATAACTCACGGGCATGAGAAGTTGCCACATCACCTAGGTTTTTAATATAAACCGAGAGGTGTGACGACCTAGGGTTTTTATGAAAGTTTTTGGGTATTTTTTAGGGGTTGAAGATAAAAGCTTCGAAAGAGAATGAAGAGGGAAATGAAAGCTCTTAACTGTGAGAGACCCATAGAGGCTAACTTTTCGATGCTGGTTTAGATGTGACATCGACACTGGCAACCCGGTTTAAGCATTCCTTCCTTGTATTTTTTGTTTCTTTCTCTCTTTAGGAATTGATTATGTATTCTATGTCTATTATTTAGGTATTGTGAAAAGATGATTTCAATACATTCATTGGATCGTTTTATTACAAATCCGTTGTTAGAATTCCAATATAATTCGTAATTGTTATGTTGAAATTCGTTTATAATGACTAATGGTTTGTAATCATTAGCGATAACGTAACATAGGTTAAATGACTTCATCGTATGTGGTTGTTTCCTTTATTAATCAATTTTCCTAATTCGTAATGCAGTTGCTCAATTGAATCTAAAGATCATATCCTAGGTTATTCAGTGGTTAGGTTTAATTAACAATCATATCTTGATTAAACACAACCTAAGGGGAAACTAGGGTTAGTGAGCTTATCGTTAACCCACGATTAATAGTTGCTATGAGAAGTAAAAGATAACAAATCAACGAAATATGTTTAATTAGGGTTAGGCCGAGATAGAACCAAAGAACTAGATTCCTATCGAATTCACTACTTTCATCATTTTTAATGTTTCTTAAATTTATTTTCATTAGTTTAGTTTTATTTTCTTATTTCAAAACCAAACCAAACCCATTCCCCCCACCCAAAACCTAAACACCAATTGATTTCATTTCAAAAGCTAATCAAACACTCTTTGTGGGATCAACTAGACTCATCATTGCTATAGTAGTAGGTCTAGTTTATTTTGTGTACCATTACGACGCGCTACCATAACGTGAACTTGTGACTAAAACTTATAAATCTTTATAAGTAAATTGATAAATGATTTTTAGTGCTATATAAACTAAACCTACAACTATAGTAACGGTGAGTTTAGGTCAATCTCACAGAGTGTTCGGTTAACTTTTGTTATGAAAATAATTGGTGTTTAAGTTATAAAGGGGTGTTTGGTTTGGGTTAAAATAAAATAAAATGAAACTAAACTAATGAAAACAAATTAAATAAAACATTTAAAAATGATGAAAGTGATGAAATAGTTACGGACCCGATCATCGATTCAATCTCAACTTACACCCAATTAAAGATACTTCATTAAATTGTTGTTCTCTTACTCTTCCTAGGAACTATTAATCATAGGTCATGTTTAATTAAGAGAACCTCGTTAATTAAACCTAGCTATCAAACAACCTAGGATACGATCTCTAGATTTAATTAGACAGTCGCATTATGAATTAGGAAAATAAATTAATTAAGGCAATAACCACACAACTTTAGATCATTTAACCTAGGCTATGTTATCCCTAATGATTCGGCACCGATCAAAAGCACAACAATTACAAATTGTATCCTTAATGATCTGAAACCATTAGTTGCTACAAATGAATCTTAACATAACAATTACGGATTATATTGAAGATTTTAGCAATACCTAAATGTAATAATTACAGATTGTGCCCAAGATTCTAACAGTGGGGTTCATATAAAAAACAATATAGCGATAACGAGAATAAATTTCATTTATACATGAAAACCCAAATCCATAAGCATAGTATAACATATTCAATCCCTAAAGAGAGAAAGAACAATAAAAACAATGGAAGAAATGCTCAACTGGGTTCTTCGACATCAATATCACCTCCGAACCGGGTCGGGAAAGCCTAGCCCTCCATAGGTCTCCAAAGGATGAGATTTCTAGCCCTTTGTTTCCTCCCGAAACCCCTAAATCATTTTCTCCAACCTTTCATAACATTTATGCCATCAAAACAGTGTATTTATGCTCAAAACTAGGTTTTCAAATGAGTTGGCAGGTTTTAACAGGCGTGCATATGTTGTTCACGGGCATGTATATGAGTCATAGGTGTGTATGGTGGTGTCATCAATCATGGGCATGCATGAAGTGTCACGCCCATGAAAAATAAGTCATGGGCGTGACTAACGTGCTCATGCCCAAGACTTTTATGTTATGGTCATAAACAAATTTCTACACTCTTCATTGATGTTTTCAACATAAGCTCTTCTTTTATGCATTTTCTCATCTCCTCTTACTCTAATACTTATCATTCTTGCTCTATGGAGACAAGTGAGTGTGAATATCAAGAAGAAAGCTCAAAGAATGTGCTTTTATCTCACTTTAGCTGTTACACTTCTAAATTGTACCTAAAACCAAATATGAACTAAAATGAATGTCTTAAGAATTTCATATCATTAAATACTAAGTGTTATGGAATAAATGTATAATCAATTAAGCACATATCATTACAATTGAAGAATTTTCATTTACATCATTTCAGGAATAAATAGACATAAGCAATCCATGTTAACTCAACAAGACTAGTCCATGTCTACACTAACAAGATTAACTTAGCAATGTCCAATCTTATCCTAGTTAATACCAATCTTAAAGATTTAGTTTCTTTGAGATCTTATATTCCTAAAAATTTTGTCAAAAGAAGCTCCGAAAAATTCCCATCAACCTGACAATGTAGCTACTGCAGACTTTCCTGTACGTACTGAAGCTTGTTTATGTTTATTTCTTACTGCTTTCACCTGCATTGTTACCTAGATTTTCACTCTTCTCCCTCTTATTCTTCTTTCCACCCAATTTAAATCCTTTCTCTCCTTCTACTGTTTTTATCCTCTAGTTATTAACCAACCATGGACATTTTCCTACCTGCCTTATCACATGTTAAACCTTAGACATCATACTTGTCCCATACAGTTCTTCTCCACCTTTGAAGAAAACTTGGGTGCAAGTTATAAGAGATCATAAACCAGACTCCAAGCTCATTTACATCCCTTTAAGTGAGATCACTGAAAGCATAATTATATCTCCACCATTGGAGACCTTGAAAGTTGGACCTCTAAGATAGAGTGCCACCATAGTGGGATTCTTCCTAAATAACAAGGTGGCTTTTCCTATCATAAAGGAGTGGGCCTTCAACAATTAGAGGAAGAATGGACTACAGTAAGTTCTTATCAATGTAGATGATGTTTTTCTCTTTAGATTCTTATAGGAGGAAAAAGCAAAGCAGATCATGGAAGTTGGGTTATGGCATGTTTTCAATAATCCACTCCTACTACAAATGTGGAAACTAAGATTGAATATTGGTGGCATTAAGCATGAAGACATACTTGTGTGGATAAGTATACTTGAAGTGCCCCCTAGAATGCTAGACTACTTTAGGGATAAGTCATTTGACAAGCTTTATAGGCAAGCTAATATGCGTAGACTAGGAAATTGTTGAAATATAAAGGATAAATTGTTAGATTATACATATTGGTAACTGACTTGACCAACCTTGCTGATATCATTCCTATAATTAGATTTGATGAGAATATGCAACCTATTGAAGATGCTGTAAAAGTTAGTTATGCTTGGAAACGTAATACAAGTAAGAAAAGGGTATGGAAACCTACTGACAGAGTCTTCAGGACTAATGATTATAAAGAGCTAACTGAACATAATTTTGAAGAAAATAATCTAAAAATGATTCTTTAAAGTTTAGTGAAGACATAACATAGGATAATAAACAATTGAGCACCCCTCAAGAAGCAAAATATATAAATGAACCTAGTATTCCTTTGGTTAAACAAAAAACCTTAGAGGTTGAAGTTACTGACACATCTACTTGTATAGGGGAACCCCTGGAAGCCACAGATTAAATGGTTGCCACTAATACTGAAATCGAACTAGTGACTACGAAAAGACCAACAGGAAGAAAAAATCCCCCATAAGGGACTCTTGCAAATGATTATCCTAATATGGAATGTTTTGCCATATATCAAATTATGCATATGAAGTTGGAGGATAAGATAACAAGTGCAATCATGCACATCTCCTTTATTTATGTCAATAACATTGCATACCAAAAGAATAACACTATGGAAAACATTCAAAGATGTTATAAAAAACACCAGTACTCCATAGATGATTGTTAGGGATTTTAATGCAATTATCAATGTGAATGAAGCTGAAGGAGAAAGAGTTGTAGGCACTCTATGTCTTAATTTCAGAAATTTCCCAAAAGATATTCAAGCCTTGGATATTCTTTGTTGAATTGGTGGTAAAATCTTACATGTCCTAAAAATGCTCAAATACCTTTGACATTGATCAATGGTGGAAGTTTCTCAATAACCTCTATTTTGGCTTTATCCACTTCTATATCTTGATACAATATCTTATGTCCTAAAACTACACTCTCCTGAACTATAAAGTGGCATTTCTTCCTATTTGGAACCAAATGTGACTCTTCCCATCTTTGAAGAACTCTATCCAAATTTGTCAAATAGTGATAAAAAGAGTTTCCAAAGACTGAAAAATCATCCATAAAGATCTCCATTATGTCCTCATTCATATCTGTAAAAATAGACATTATACCTTTGAAAAGCTTTTTTTTTTGGAAACACCTTTGAAAAGTTGATGGTGCATTACATAACCCAAAAGGCATCCATATATAGGCAACGTTCCATAAGGAAACATGAAAATGGTCCTCTCTTGATCTTTTGAATAGATAACAATCTAATTGTATCATGAGTATCCGTTAAGGTAACAATATAATGTGTGGCTAGCTACCCTTTTGATTATTTGATCCACGATTGGAAGAGGAAAGTGATCCTTTTTAGTCACTATGTGAGCTTCCTATAATCAATACACACTTTCCAACCTATGACTATACGAGTATAGATCATCTCACCACTTTCACTCTCCATCATTGTTATACCTCTTTTATTAGGTACACATTGTACTGGACTAATCCATTCACTATCTAAAATTAAGTAAATGATATCCACGTTTAACAACTTCACTGCCACTTTTTTGACCACTTCTTTCACGTAAGGGATTAACCTTCTTTGTCTTTCACTCACTGCCGTACTTCTTTCCTCGAGATTAATCCTATGCATCATTATATGAGGACTTATTCCTCTAATATTTTATATTTACCAACCTATGGCCTTCATTAAAAGGACCCATCTTGGAGTTCCCCTTCTAGAACCTGAGTGGAACCCTGCCAATGACTTCCATAATAGCCCTCCAATCGATATCTAACTCAACCAAAAGGTTCCCATAAAGCCAAGTCGTTTAACTGTTAAAAACCTTTTATACTTTAAAAGTTAAAAGTATGAAAAATAGTGGGAAATTTTTTTCCAAATCATTTTACTAAAAAAATTCAGCAACATAACTACTGTTTTTCTAAGATTCCCAAATTTCAAAAACCTGCATAACACGATTTAAAACACTTTTAATATTTCATACACCATCTCAACTTCTAGAATGGGATCACAAGTCCACATCACAAGCAATCACAATCATACAATTCTCGACATTTTAAAAACATCATTGAGGATTAAAAGCCCCATAGTTCATTAAGTAAAAGGTATTTACAATCCTGCAAACATTTACAATATCATACTTTTGATTTCCAAAATAATTTAAAACATATCACGTGCATAGCAAAAATAAAACATATCACATGCTAATGCTATAAGCTATGACTTTTCATTAATGAAATAGAGATCTTTTATAAGATGGCTCAAGGAAGGGGATAGAAACAACTTTTACTTCCACAAAGCATTACCTACTAGGAAATGCAGAAATAGAATATTATATCTAGAGGGTGATCAAAAACTGAATGACCAGCAGCTATTACTTGATGAAGCTTTAAATTTTTCTCCAAATTGATGAATGATCCCAATAATTCTTGTTCCACAATCCCTTTTCTAAAGGAAGTGATAAATGAAAGTCTAAGCATATAAGAAATGGAATCTCTCTGCATGCCTGTAACTATATTAGAAATTGAGAAAGCCCTGAAGTCTTTAAATCCTCACAAGGCCCTAGGGCCAGATGGTTTTAATAGTAATTTTTCATTAAATCTTATATTGATACAAAGTAGATGGTAATTGATGTGAAACTGGAATTCTTCAAGAAAGGAGTGTTTCTAGTTAAGCTTAATAAAACATACATCACTCTAGTTTCCAAAGGTGTTAAACAGGAGACCTTTTCTAGATTATAGGCCTATTGCTTGCAACAATACAATATACAAGGTCATCTCTAAAATTCTTGCTGATAAGATAAAAGATGTGCTTCCTAAATTCTTTGATGAAACATAAGGGGCTTTCATTCTAGCAGAGTAATAAGAGATAACATACTACTAATCTAAGAGTTGTTCAGGAACTACTCCAAGAAGAAAAACAAGAAGAAATATATGCTTAAAATTGATTTAAGGAAAGCTTTTGATAATCTCAGTTGGGACTTCATCACCAACACTTTAATTGCCATGAATTTCCCTCAAACCTTCACCAAATGGATAATACAATGGATGTCCAGCCTTACTTTTAGTTTTTTAATTAATGGTCTACCTACCAAGATCATCAAAAGTATAAAAGGAATTCAACAAGGTGATCCTATCTCACCCTAATTATTTGCAATTGCTATGGAAGTGTTCAACTGGTCCCATTTAAAAGACAAATCATTTAAATATCACTCAAAGTGCAAGAAGTTCAAGCTTTCAAAACTTTGCTTTATGGGTGACTTAATCCTCCTTATAAATGCTAATCCTATATCCATCAATGCCTTAATCTCAACCTCAAGATCTTCAAAAGACTTACAAT
>JANIPN010703015.1:0-11117 GCA_027478595.1 Erythroxylum anguifugum
CACAACTTGTACCCATGTTATTTACCAAATTTCAGTCCTTTAAATAAGAAAATTATGATCATACAACCCACAAAATTAGATCTAAAATTGCACACTAAAACAGCATGTAATTCACTTTTTTTGGCCTAACTAACCTTAATGATTGTATTCTATGTAAATCCCTTTAATAATCCAACATGTGAGATTTCATTTATCATGTTTGTGGCACTTAAAACAAGCTAAAATAATGTTAAAACTTCAGAAAATAAGATCAAAAAGGACAACCCAAAAACAAAGATCAACAACGCAATTTTAGCTTATTTGGACATTCAAGATTGCTTCTTTCAAGTTCATATAATCTCATCATCTTTCACCTGAATTTTTAGGCATATTAAACTTAAACTTATGTCAAAATCATGCTGAGAAATCAAAAAAATAGCAGTAAATAATCAGCTCTCAAATCTAATTGCATAAACAATCTAAGAAAAACACTTTCATATTCAAGATGCATATTTCTAAAAATTCCAGTTTTTGGAAATTAATTTCAGGAGGTTTTCTAATTGAATTCTAGCATTCAAATAACCTCATAAACATATCCAAACACAAACCAAGTATAGGCTACTAGTTCCTAGGCATAAATTAATCATAATCAAGCAAATATGCCAAAATATAGGTGTTGGACAGCCACCTGGGTAATAGATTAGATAGGGTAGTTTTGTTATTTCCTCTTTTGAAAGATGTTTTAGGCCTTTAACTTTTAACCTTTGAGACTTATAAAATCAGGGAATATATATTGGAGTGTTGGAAACTCATAGGTAAATATTTAAACACAAAAAAAAAAAGAATAGGTAGAGCTGGAAATTTTCTCATCAATCCCTTTATTATATATCCTCTAAAATTCCAAATTTAATTACTTATTTAAAACAAGATTTTCTCAAATTAATTTTTGCAGAATTTAGTTGTTAAAATCCTTTAACTTGTTGCCTGATCTAATAGGAAAACACAATAGACTAAAAGCCATACCACACACATGCATAAAGATGGAAAAAGGGGGATTTCAATTAGAAACTTAAACTAATTAATGAAAACAGAAATTTTTAATGCTAAAAACATAACATGAACAAAATTTGAATATGCATATTAACTAGTGATTAAGCATACATTAAGCTTATAAACTTAGTCATCTAAGTTTAGATTTTTATCACCGACATCCCGAGCTATAAAGTAGGCTAGCTGTAGAGATGCTCACCAGCTGAGTTCTCCCCATCTTCCTTTACTACATCTCCCTTTACTAATTTAGATCTGAGCCAACCTGACTTTAAATTGATTAATGCAATTCTTTCCAAGAAGATATCATTAGCCCCAAGAGTTTCAACCATCCAGCTAGCGAAATTCTTAGATCATACGATACTCTAATTAAATCTTAGCCCTTTGATTGACCAACGATTTAATAGTTACTACTTGACTTACTAAACTCAATAGCAATTACGGACTAAAAAGAAAGCGACAACAATCAATTAACATTCAAATTTATCAAGACATCTCTCAATTTTATAAGAACATGAATCGTAAATAAATTGCTCAAGTATCGCACAAATACTTATAAAACTCGTAAAATTCAAATTAACTTGAAAACAATGGTCTCAAATTATCCAATCAAAGAACTAAATTGAAATTCTAAAATTTTTAAACAAATTAAATTTGAAGAACTAGATACAAATAGAGTAAGAGTGCGAGAAACTCATTTGATTGATAGCCCGGACTCTACCGTTCGACGATCACTTTGACCTGATAGTTCAAAACGCGAAATCCTCCTCCCAAAGGTCTTGATGCAGCTCAATTTCGCTGATTTTGTATCTCTCGTACCATTCGAACACCTCCTTGCACTAGACTTCTTTACCAAAATCTTTCAAGTTTTATTTGACTCCTAATTTCAAGTGATATGCTCAATAGCTTCTCTTTCCCCTGCTTGCTTTTTGTTTTCTCCTGGGACACTCCAAGAGCTGCACACTTAATTCCATAATGTCGGTCTGCTAGACTTTTTACGTGTCACTCCATTGCTGTGAGTCTCCTCTTCTGTGCATTTCTATCCTTGTATTTGTTGTGTTTCCAAGCGTTTTACTGTAGTTTTAATGCCCTCCTTATCTGCTCTGTCCAGCTGCTAACGTTTTTAATTCCTCTGCTGTTTTGGACTGTCGTTTTTAACTTGCTGTTCACGTTTTTCTTCTATGATGTGTGCGTTTTAGCTTCTTGTCTTGCTACTGTCTTAAAAGAGTTTCTTCATTTCATTATCCTCTCTTTATAATCTCTACTTATTTTGTCGTATCATTTCCATTTCTCTTGCATATTTCTTCACTATGCCTTGCAATCCTACACATCATATTTGGCTTAAACTAGCAACAAGTAGGATTATGATTTCTCTTCTTATAATAAAGACAAGGGCCAAATCTGCCTTCCTTTTGTTCTTTGGCTTGCTGACCTCGTTTCTTCCTTTAGTCCTTTTTTTCATCCTTCTTTTATCCCTCTCTATGACTTGTACTAGCTTGGTTAGATTTGGCGTTCACATTGAAGGCTCCTTCAATATGTTCTTCTTAAGTTAACATTCTCCTTTTCTTTATAGCTTAAAGAGAGTTTATGAGCTCTATCAAGTTGATTTGTGTCATATTTTTGGACTCTTCTAAAGCTGAAATATTGGCCCCAAAACTCTTAAAAATACTAATGAGAACCTTGCCAAGCATTCGTAGATCCTCCAATACTTTACCAATAAATCTAAGTTGATCCAAAAATTTCATAATTTGTCTCCATAGTTTGTTATGGTTTTAAATTTACCCATCTTCAACAACTCAATTCTCTCTAAAAATTAGAACCTAAATTTTTTCGGTCCTTTTCAAACCTTTGAAACTCCTCTTTTTTAATTTCTTAAGCCTCATTGATAGTTCAAAAGCCATAATCTTGGCAAAGATTGCCTATGAAATTGAAGCATGTATTGTAGCCAATGATTTAACCTCTTTGCTTTCTTTTTATTGTGATTGTTTTGTTGATTCACTATCGGATTGTGTGAAAGTGAAGTTGGAGCAGCCTTTATCTTGAACACATCTCACAAATAAAAGATTCTCAAATAAGGCTTCATTTTGACTGTCATATAGTATAATTTTCTTTATTGAACAGTGGAGATGTTGATGTAGAGAAAGTTGTTGAAAACATTCTAGCAATATAAGTTCGAAAGTCTTAGGTTTCTTTGAGGAAAGAAGGGTATTCTCACTTGTTCTTTCGCACATCCACTTAAGATCCTTGGGGGCTCGATAGTATGTCAAAATTTTAACTCTATTGGTGTTTTGTGTTTTCAGCACTTACTACATATGCAAGAATAAACACTAACAACAAGAGCATAATATTTCTCTTCTTTTCATTCCATTCAATATGTCTAAATACATATAAGATGATATTACAGGTTATAGGACATTCTAATATCTTAAAAAAAAACTTGGACACAAGAAAAGAAACAACTTAGGCCCTGTTTGTTTTCATTTTTTTTTTCTGTTTTCAGTTGTGGTTTTTATAAAAAATAAAACTTTAGATTAAAACATGTTTGGTTTGTATAATTGCGTTGTCTTGTTTTAAAAAATAAAAAAACAACAACCAAAATAAGAAAACAAAAAAAATACGTTTTCCTGATATTTTACAACAGTTTTCTTCTTGATCTCCTCACTATCGACCCCACTGTCACCAGTCGCCCCTCCGCGCCAACCTTCCTCACAGTCTGTGGAATTTCGTCTCTCACCGCCCTACTCACCGTCACTGCCGGCGCCCGTAAAGAATTAACCTCTTTTATAAACCCAACAACCAGTCTTTGTTTCTGCAAGACCGTAAAGAAGAAATTACCATGGGTATGGTCTCACTACTAACAACTTCCTCTTTAGCGCCACTTCTATGTACCCTTGTCCTCACTCTGACTTCGTCCACTTTCTCCGATGACACGCAGACGGCATACGAAGTTCTCCAGGACTACGACTTCCCAGTCGGTATCATCCCAAAAGGGGTGACTGGTTACAAGCTTAACAAAGAAATTGGCGAGTTCTCTGCCTATTTGAGCCAAACTTGCAAGTTTCCCATTGAGTCGTACGAGCTGGAGTACAAATCTGTAGTCAGAAAGAAATATAAATTGCAATCGAACCCATTCATAATTTTGAAACATACCTCGCTCGTCGACGACATCGAGAGAGCAGTGGACGATGTGGTGGAGCTTTAGAGCATCGTCGGCCTCTGTGAAGCTTTGAATGTACAGCGGATTGTTCTATGAAATCATCATCACGAAAAGCAATCAACAAGATCAGATTATTTCAGTTTTGACAAACGATCGGTGGTGATCAGAGGAGGCGCACCTGGTGGCCGACGACAGCAACGCACACGATCATCTTCTCTCTGGTGGATCTAATCAACTGCAACTATAAAGTACCAACTACAGCTTCCTTATTCTCTAGTTCCTGTCAATTCTCAATGCGACGTCGTTGAAGTTAATAAATAAATTAAATATTTTTTACATGACAATAATTGACTGTAATCAAGGATATTAACAAATTAGAATATCCTCAGAACTCAGATCCAGATCAAATAATCAAATAAAAGCATAAGATTCTTACCTGACTACCTAAACGATTTGCTGAAAACGCATAAAGCAAGATCGCTGAAAACGCATAGAGGGTTACCTTTAATTTGCTGAAAACGCATAGAGGAAGATCGCCTTGTTAATCGCCTTGTTAATCGCTTTGAACCCTAAACGATTGCTTTTTATACTCCTTTTCCCAAACACAACGTATTTTGAAGACTGTTTTGATAATCGATTCGTAATCTTAATTCGATGGTCTGAATCCAAATGAAACAAACGATTCAACAAAAGAAGGACAGAAGAGAAAACCCAATCAAAATCAAACCATCTAACAATTTCTTTTCAAGAAAAAGAGTATAAATGATAATTCAGATGAGGAAAAGTTGGGATTAAACAGAGAAGAAAAGAACACAAGATAATGAACTGAAACCAGGAAAAAAAAAAGAAACTTTGAGCTAACTATAAACCTAAAGAGAGAATTACAACGCAATGGATGGAAAGAGAAGATCAAAGGACTTTACTTGTTTGAGATTTAGGAAAAATCAAAAGAAAATGTAAAAACACTAGTATGTGTTAATGTTACCTGTTTAACTTGTTCGCAGACTTCTTACTTCTTATTTATATCAACTTACCCCACTCTCACACACATAACCGGCGATCGACGACCAGGCGACGATACGTTGGCTAAAATAATAAACCCTAGCCAAGCTCACTCGACATGATTTGACGTTTCATATCAAAAGGGCTGGGCCAGAGCCAAAAACCTCAAAAAAAAAAAGGAAAATAAAGATTAAATTCAATTTAAATTTCGAAAATTTTCAATTAAATTCATGATCTTTTGTTTATTAGAATTAAATATAATTTTTTTTAATAAAACTCAGTGTAAAATTAATAAATAACCTTAAATTGAATATACTTTATAATCAAATTTAAGCTCAAGATAAACTTCAAATTAAATTTAAAATATAATTTGATCAAATAAGGTTTTTTAAATACCCTAAATACTTAAATATGTATTTAAGTTACATACAAAGCATTTAAAAGTATGAACAATTAATTTGTACGTATGCTTCCATAGTAAGTTGTTCTTATATTCGTCTCCTTTTTCGGAGTTCTCGTCCCTAGATCTTGGGGTTTCTTTTCTTGTTCTTTTCTCGATTGCTCTGGGCGGCTGGGTTTGGTGGTTGTGGTCGGCTTTGTTGGCTAACTGTCCAGGTTGCTACTGTGCTTTCTTGCCCCTTGCTATTTGGTTTTTCTCTCTTCCGGGTTTTTGGGTCGCTGGTTGAGGTGGTCGATCGGGTCTCTGCCTTGGAGTTTCTTGCCACCGTTCCTTGGGGTTTTTCTTCTTGGTGATCTGGGCAGCGGGTTTTGGCAGTCGATTTTGGCTTTCTTGCCTCATCTCCTGGTTGGCAGGGCACTCTCTCCTCCTTCTGTGTTCGGCTCTTTCTTCCTGGCTTTGGGCGGGGGACTATGGCGGCTGATCGCGTTTCGACATCGTTGGCTAATCTTTCCGTTGACGGTGATCAGGACGACGGTCTCGTGTATGGGAATGACGATCTGGTTTCGACTGATGATGTCAAGCTTGGCCTTGTTGGGCGCTTTTTGACTGATAAGGTTATCAACTTTCATGCTATGAGGCATACCTTGGCTTCTGTTTGGCGGCCATTGATGGGCATGCAGGTCCGTGAGATTTCTGGTGGCCTATATGTTTTCCAGTTTTTTCATGAAGTCGATGTCCACCGCATTCTGGATATGCAACCCTGGACTTTCGATAATCAACTGCTTCTACTGAGCCGATTAGGGGCTTCTTCATCCCCTTTCGAGGTTCCCTTATTTCATGTCCCCTTCTGGATTCAAGTCCTCGGTCTTCAGTCTGGTTTTCGTTCGGAGCGCATACTGCAGGACATAGGAAATAAGATCGGCCAATTCCTGGCAGCGGATCCGACAAATTTTGAACACTCCTGGAATTCTTTCCTGCGTATGCGGGTTAACTGGGATGTTCGGCGACCGCTTCGGGAGAGCTTCAGGCTCAAGCATGCTAAGGGCGACTGGTTTGCTGTTGGTTTTACTTATGAACGTCTCCCTTCGTTCTGTTTTATCTGTGGTTTTCTTGGCCATACGGAGCGCTTCTGCCCTCACTTGCTCGAATTTGAACCCGGGAAAGCTGTCCGTAAATTTTCTGCTAGCCTCCGCGCCCTCTCTCGTCGGGATCAACGCCCTCTTGGTGACCGCTGGCTGCGTCCAATGCCAGCCTCCACAGGGCCTTCAGGGAGTCATTCCACACAGCACAGTTTGGGCGTGGGGGGTCTCCTTACTGACTCCGACCGCTCTTTGGTCATCTCTGCACTTACTGAGGTGGGACCTCGTGGCTTTCCTTCGGCGACCACTGGCTCACCTGTTCTACCAGTTCCTATAACCCCTGGTCCCTTAGCGACCTCTCCTGATGGCTCATTCCCGATTTTGGACGAAGAGCTCATCATGGGCTATTCCAAGAGGAAAAGATTGGGTCCGGAGCATCTTAGCGGGGCCACCCAGGCTCTTGTTCCCTCCACCAGCATGATTGTTGATCCCCAGAATACGTTATCGGCCGCCATTGGTTTCCAGGGCCGCCGGCAGCCATGAGTTGCCTCTCCTGGAGCTGCCGTGGGCTGGGCAACCCACGGGCCTTACAGTTTCTTCAACTTTTTGTTTCTGAAAAAAGGCCTACTTTTATTTTTCTTATTGAAACTTTATGTTCTTCCAATAAAATTGATTAATTAAAGCTTTTGTTGGGTTATGATGGCTGCATTGTCGTTGATTGTGTGGGTCATAGCGGAGGGTTAGCTCTCCTTTGGAAATCCGTTACATCGGTTAGACTATTAAATGTTTGTATCCATTGTATTGATGTTGAAGTTGTGGTTGACCAGGTTGGGGAATGGCGACTCACGGGCATCTATGGCCATCCTGATCGTAACCGTCACTCCGAAACGTGGGATTTGCTTCGAAACCTCTCCCATTGTAGTGAAAAACCATGGGTCTGTTTAGGAGACTACAATGACCTCCTCCATCACCATGAGAAGAAAGGGGGTCGCCGCCACCCCCAAAATTTAATTGATGGCTTTCGCCAATCCATTCTCGATGCTGGCCTTAGTGACTTTCCTATGGGGGGCTACCCTTTCACTTGGGAGCACAGGCGGGCCTCTGGTGCGCTTATTGAGGAAAAGCTTGACCGTGTCCTAGTTTCAAGCGCTTGGCGTACTCTTTTCCCCATGGCCCGTGCCTATGTTTTAGACGCCTCCTCTTTCGACCACCTACCTCTCTTCTTGGAAGTCCGCACTTTTCTGTCTCGCCCCACTGCTAGGCACTTTAAATTTGAGAATTCTTGGCTTCGCAATCCTGGCTGTCGACAACTAGTTCAGGCAGTATGGGATGCCCATTCGGACTTGGATTTAATGCCAAGGCTACACACTTGCAGCAAGGCACTTGATCATTGGGGCCTCCATTTGCGTACTGAGGATAAGCGTCTGTTAGCTGCTTGTTGGCACACTATGTCTGCCTTGCGGGGCTCTCGCGATCCAGTGGACATGCAGCAATTTGCGTCTGCTCAACGAACTTTTCATGCTTTGCTTCATGATCACGAAATCCGTTGGAAACAGCGCTCTAAGATGTTTTGGCTGAAAGAAGGTGACAGGAATACGTGTTTCTTCCACACGGTAGCCACTAACCGGTTCAAGAAGAATCAGATCTCTAAGTTGAAAAACGTAGCTGGTATTTGGGTGGAGAATCAATCTGATTTGGCGAGCTTAATCACAGATGCTTTCTCTGACCTTTTCACTGCTAATCCGAGGGAGGTTGGCTCCATCCTTGCTCATGTGCCTGTTTGTGTTTCTCCTGAGATGAATGCTGCTCTTATGGCTCCTTATTCTGCGGAAGAGATTAAATTGGTTGCCTTTAGTATGCAACCTAACAAGGCCCCTGGTCTTAATGGCTTTAATCCTGCATTTTACCAGCATCATTGGGATATTGTAGGCCCCTCGATCTGTACTGTTTGTATATAATATTTGACCCAGGGATCCTTTCCTTCTGAGTTGAACCATACTCTCTTGGTGCTTCTTCCGAAGAAGCCCCTACCAGAGGTCATAGGCGATCTCCGCCCTATTGCATTATGTAATGTGCTCTACAAGATCATGAGCAAGGTTATTGCTAATCGTTTGCGACGGATCTTATCGTTGTTCATTTCTCCTTCTCAGTGTGCTTTTGTTCCTCATCGTAGCATCCAGGATAATAGCATCATTGCCTTTGAACTCATGCATTTTTTCCTCCATAAGAGGCGTGGGCGGGATGGTTATGTAGCACTAAAAATGGACATATCCAAGGCTTATGATAGGCTTGAGTGGAGTTACCTCAGGGCAGTACTTGATAAAATGGGATTCAGTCCGCACTGGATCCGTCTTGTTCTGAATTGTATTTCGACAGTGAAGTATTGGGTTCTCCACCAAGGCCACCACCTCGGACCGATTATTCCTTCCAGAGGTCTCCGGCAGGGCGATCCTCTCTCTCCCTTTTTATTCATTTTGTGTGCAGAGGGGTTATCCCGGTTAATTCAAGCTCGTGTGACTGCAGGGCATTGGCATGGTTGCTCTATAGCCCGTGGGGCTCCTTCTATTGACCATCTATTTTTTGCTGATGACAGTTTGCTTGTTTTCAAGGCGACTAGTGAGGAGGCTACTGTTGTTCAAGAAGTGATAGCAGTATATGCTCAGGCGTCAGGTCAACAGGTCAATTTCAGGAAATCTTCTCTCTATTTTTCCAATAATGTCTCCCCTTTGATTCGCAATCACATTTGCGGTGCTCTTGGGATAGAAGAAAAAGGAGACTTCGGTATCTACTTGGGCCTCCCCACTCGGGTGGGTTTAAACAAGCGGGAGGTTTTCAACTTCATTAAAGATCGGGTTTGGCGGAAGCTTACCACCTGGAAGCGGAACAGCTTATCTAGGGCGGGGAAAGAAATCCTGCTCAAGACCGTCTTGCTTACCTTACCCAACTATGTCATGAACCTTTTCTTGCTTCCGAAGACTTTGTGTATGGACCTTCAACGCCTGATGTGTCATTTTTGGTGGGGTACTGGTCCACATCCGGGTCGCGGTATTCACTGGATTAGTTGGGAACAGATGTGCCAACCGAAAGTTTTCGGTGGCCTTGGCTTTAAGCACCTCCGCGACTTTAACCTTTCCATGGTAGGGAAACAAGCTTGGAAAATCTTTAAGGACCCCACTTCGGTTGTCGCGAGAGTTTTGAAAGCAAAGTACTTTCCGTCTACTACTTTTCTTTCATCGACTCTAGGCCATAACCCAAGTTTCCTCTGGCGCAGTTTTTGGGCAAGCAAGGACCTTCTCAAGGAGGGCGCTTGTTTCCGAGTTGGCTCTGGCACATCCATCTCTATCTGGGAGGACTCTTGGCTGCCCTCTACCGAGACTATGCGAATCACGACGGTACGCCCTGCCGATTCCAATTTGCTTTTAGTGTCAAACCTCATAGCCAATCATCGTTGAAAGTCAGAAGTTATTTCTCAGGTGTTTGACCCTCCGGATGCTACTGCCATCCTTTCCATACCACTAGGCCGTAATGGTGGCGACGATGCTTGGTTTTGGCGATTTGATAACAGAGGTTTGTATACAGTTCGAAGTGCCTACCGTCATTTGCGTTTTATTCCTCCCCACTCACACCTTCAAGGCCAGGTTGACATGTGGCGGAAAGTTTGGTCTGTCCACGTCCCTCCTAAATGCCTCAACTTTGTTTAGAGAGCTTTAAATGCTGCTATTCCTTGTGTCACCTTGCTCCAACGCCGTAACCTCCACGTGGAGGGCCTATGCCCCTTTTGTCAATCTAGTGAGGAAGATGAACTTCATGTTCTGGTTTATTGCGATTTTGCTCGGACTTGTTGGCTGTCCTCCACAGTTGGGTTTCGTTTCAGCCATTGTATGCGGTTTCGTGATTGGTTTGTGAGCATGCTGAATGTGCTCCGTGGCTCTAATGTGCAGCTGCTGGTGGTGACTTTATGGGCGATTTGGGAAGCCCGAAATGCCTTACTTTGGCACGACAAACGCCAGACCCCGATGCAGGTCGCTCGACGGGTGCTTAACTTCCTCAATAGTTGGCTACAAGCTAACTCCACGCCCCCTCCTTCTGCTGTTTCTTTCCCTCCAGAAAAATGGTCTAAACCTCCTCCCGGTTTTCTCAAATTGAATGTTGATGGTGCACTTTTTGATGGTATTTTTACTGGTTTGGGTATTGTTGTGCGTGCCTCCTGTGGCTCATTTGTTAGCGCTATGCAGGTGGCTGTCCCTGGTTCCTTTGACGCCAGAACCGTTGAGGTTATGGCCATTTGGGAGGCCTTGAGTTGGATTAAAGATGTCGGGTGGTCGCATGTTGTTTTGGAGTCTGATGCCCAATCTTGTGTGCGGGCTATTCTTGAACCTTCCTATCTTGATGACTCTGCATTTGGACTGCTTGTTTCGGACTGTAAATCCCTTCTCACTCAGGTTAGAGATGT
>JANIPN010703451.1:0-11112 GCA_027478595.1 Erythroxylum anguifugum
ATTTAGATTTCTTCTTATTTTTCTTTTCGAATTTATTATTATCTTTTTATATAGAAATTCTAATATAAGATCGAATTTTATTAAATATAATCTCTATATTCGATTTTAAATTTAATTTATTCGAAAAATTAAAAATAGTAACGAAATCGCTCGAGATTTATATTACTAAAATTATAGAATTCGAAATAACTAGAATATTAAATATCTCGAAAATCGAGATAGAAATAATCGAAATAACTAAGATATTCGATAATTCTAAATTCGTAACGATAATAGAAAAGAAAATAATATTCGAGATTAAAGTGCGATCTATAGCGTTAGAATCGAATCTCTAAATAATAATATTAATAGTTTCGAATTCGGAAATCGCGCTCTTTAGATTTTCGACGCGCGCTATATTTTAATTATTTAACGATCTAGAGATAATAATTCGAGAATTTCTATAAATATACTACGATCTATAATAAAACGATTATTTATTTTCTTAAATCAATATCGCGATATTTCTCGATTTAATAGTCGATTTTATTTTATTTTTCGATTTAACGAATATCGATATTTTATTAGATAAATTATCTATAATTATTAGTAATTTCGAGCGTTAAATTCGATCTAATAGATTAATTAAATATTACGCGCGAATATCGAAAATAGAATTAGCGAAAATAGCTATCGAATTAATATTCGAATCGAATATTAATATAATTATTAAACGCGTATATAAAATAGAATTAGACTCTATAATTAGATTAAATATCTCGCGAAATATATTAGATAAAATTTCGAGAATAGATTCGATCTTAGATATAGTCTCGACTATAGCGATCTTAGATATATTTTCGAATAGAGTTTTAGAAATAGTAATAAACGAATTTCCGAATAAACGCTCGATATATAGAGAAAATAAAAATAATTCGAGCGAAGAAGAAATATCGATTAATTTAGAGAGAATAATAGTAAATTTAGATCTATTCGAAATAAATTAATATCGTATTTCGAAACGAAATTAAAGAACGAAAATCGAATTATTTATAATTTCGATACTCGCGATATATTAGATAACTCGCTATTATTCGAAAAATATAGATATCTTTTTGAATTCGCTTTTATAACGTAACGCGTATATTTCGAATCCGATCTAAAATAATAGATAATTTAGTTATCGATCTTATATAAGAGATATCGATTATCTTTAGTAAATCTTTTCGATTCGTTCTAAAGAATATATAATATTTATCTCGAATATTTAATCTTATCTTAAATTTATTTCGAAAAATCTAAGATATCTTTAAATTCGAAATTTATTTCGCTCTCTATTATCGTAATCGATAAAATAGTTTCCGATTTTTTTATTTTTATTATTTCTTTCGAGTCTATTTATATATTTCTCGAGCTTTTATTTTTGTTAATTATATTCTCGAATAATTTCGATTCGCTTATCTCGTTTTTATTAATAGTCGTATTAAATCGTTCGAGATATAAACGATCGATAATTTTATATTTTTCGAAATCGATTAGATTTATAGCTCGAATAATAGTATTAATAGATATATTAATCGACTAAAATAAATAAATAACTAAGATCGAAAAGATTATCGAATTTACTATAAAATTAGCTATAATAGTCGAGAAAGTACTTATAGAGTAATAAGAATAGAATAAAATAAATAAAACGACTCGAATAAATTCTTCGAATAAGAATAACTATATAAAAAATATCTAAAATAATCGAAAAGCGAATTCGAAACTTTAAAAAAAGCTCGCGAGAGAGTATATAAAAATAAAAAAGCGAGAAAAGCTCGAAAAAACTAAAAACTATTTATAAATAAATTAAAATAAAGAAAATTCGAAATTACGCGATATTATAAAGCGTTTATCTTATATAGTCGAAATATCCGTAAATAGTCCGAAAACGATATATTTTTAAAGAAATAATCTCGAATTTAGATCGAATATATATAAAAATAAAAAAAAATCGAGTTTAAGAATCCGAAAGAGAAAACTTAATATAAAGAACGTTACGAATAGTATCTCTAAAAGAAAAGAGAGCGAAAATTAAATAAAAAAGATCGAAAATAATATTCGAAATAGATAAGATTAAATAAACGAGAATAAATAAAAATAAAAGAAGCTCGAAATCCGAAAAGATTAAAAAGAAACGAATAAAGAGAGATAATTAATTCGACGAGAAATAGAGATTCTATATAGAGAAAAAAATAAAGATAATCTTAATTCGAAAAATAGATTAAAAAAGATATTTAGTATTAAAAAAAATAGAGTATTCTAAAAATATATCGAATAATAGTCGCGAAAATATAATAAAAGAGAGAGAATCGAATTACTAAAGCTCGAGCGATTATAGTCGATTCTAATATTTAATCTAATCGAAATAGTAAATAGAATAAGAAAAAGAAAATCGAGTTCGCTCTTATTCTTTAATCGCTAAATTTATCTCGCTTTCTTATAAGAGATTTTAAATTCTTTTATATTATTATTCGAATTTATTCTTATATTTATAGAATCGATAAAAACTACGCGTTCGATATTTCTCTCTCTTTAAATATTATTTATCGTAATATAAATTCTATCGCTAAATAATCGAACTATTAAAATTCGAAATATTATAGAGAATCGATTTAATCGGATTAGAATTCGAAAATATAATAATTATAAATATCGCGAACGACGCTATAGAGAAAAAAAATATTATATTAGAAATCGAATCGAAAAATAGCTCGAACGAATCGAATCGCGATCGAATCTTCGATCGAATAAAAGCTATAAAAATAGAAATTTCGAATTTAGTTCGAAATTTAGCGATTAATTTATTATATAATCGATAGTTAATAGTATATTAGATTTCGAATTAATCTAATTTCGTATCTCGTATAATCTTCGATCTAGATAAGTGATTCGATCCGACTTAAATTATAATAGAATAGTTCGAATAAATCCGAATATAGCTCTAGTCCTTATAACGATTAGATAATATTATATTCGAGATCTCGAAATCTTACTATAGTTATAATTTCTCTAGATCTTATAAGAAACTATATTTTATTTTAGAAAGAAACTAATTTAGTAATTTAATTTCTAAAAATTATATAATTAGTTTTATAAGATTATATTTTAGAAATAACTCGCTTTTTTCTCGATAATATCGAGATAAAAGATTCGAAATCTCGATATAATAAGAAAAAGATATTATCTAGAGTGAGAAAATATATTCTCGAGTATCTTATTAATATCGATAGAGTATTTATTTTAATTGAGTTTATCGAGAGTACTATCGCTATTAGAAAGAGCTAGTAATTATAGAAATAGATAAATATTATCGACTATCTATATAATTTCGATAGTTAGTATCTAATAATAAAGAAAATCTTAAAATTTATAAATTAATTACTATATAAAAATATAAAAAAGATACGCGTATTTCTCGATCTTTATATATACTATCGTCTTTAGATTTTAGAATTTACGATATTTATAATAGCTCTCTATAATTTAATTCGAAAGAATTATCTATTCTAATAGAGAGTTATAGAATAGAAGATTATAGATTAATTAAAGATAGAGTTATTATAATCTTCTATTCTATAATTAATCGACTATAAAGCTATTAAGAATAACTAGAAATTAATTCTAATTACTAATATTAATTTACGCGATTAAGAAAGTATACTAATATAATTTATTATAGATAAGAAACGCCGATATATTATCTATTTCGATTCTAGTATTTAGAACGATATAGAGTGTCGATACGATATAGAGAAACGAGAATATCGCGATCTTTTAAAAATACTAAGAAAAAATCGTTATTATCTCTTTAGTATATATTTCGTTCTAAAATTAGATATTAAAACTCTTATCGTATAGCTAAATCGGAATATATTCGATATTTCTAGCGTAATAGTATATTAATAGATCGTATAGATCTCGCTATTCGATTTCGAGATTTAATATATAGCTAAAATTAAATATATCGCTATCGATAGTCTATCTCGAAGATCTATCGCTAAAAAAAAGAAAAACGATTTATTCGATAACGAAGATCTTAAGAATTTTATCGAGAGAGAACTATCTACTATTTTCGTCGATATCGAAATTATAATTAGCGATATAAGTAAATCGAATAATTTAGAAGATTCTATTATCGAGATCAAATTATTAAATTCTCGTTCGAAATATATATTTAGATAATAATAAATTATCTATTATTTTACGATATTATATAAATTATTAAATTTAGTAGAGAGTAGCTCTCGAGATTAAAAAAGATTTAAGAATAATATATTAAAATATAAAATCGAATATTAAGAGTTTTAATAGTATAATAAAAAGAATATTCTATAAAGATAAATAGTCGTCGATTCGGAATATTAATAAGAGATTATATTATATTAATACGATTATATAGAGTATCGTAGATCTAAATCTCTCGAAAAATAAATTATAGCGATCTATTAATAGAAAGATTTATAGAAAGATATTAAGAAATACTACGAAATTTACGACGAATACTAAAAATAATTATCGTTATAGTACTAAGATATTTTATAGTCGATATTCTATTAGATTCTTTTTAAAATTATCTATATAGATATCGTTTATATATCTCTCTATTATAGAAAGAATTATCTAATCGTAACTCGCGAATCTATAAACGGATAGATTAAAATTCGTATCTTATAAAGAAAAATTATTTATATTATTACGAGATTTCTCTAATAAAAAATTATTATTAAATATAGAATCTTTCGAATAGTAATTATCGATAGAGAATATAAAAATCTCGATTATATAGATCTTCTAATTAAATAGAACGATATAAATTATATTATTATCTCTCTATATAATTCGCGCGCGAATATATCGATAGAGCGCGACTATAAATCGATTATCGATAGTCTTACGAAAATAAATTCGACTAAATATAGTAAATAAATATAGAATTTTAATCTTATTCTTTAAATAGATCGAATTACGATAAAAAATTCGACTAATATAACTCTATTTAAATTAATATATAATTATCGCTATATTCTATCGATTAAAATTAGAATTTCGATCTAATTTACTCTTATTTAGAAAAATATATAAAATATAGTAGATCTTCTCGCTATAAGAATCGAATAACTATATATTCGAGATTAAATTTTAAAGAAGATATCGACTCGAATTCGACGAATTCGAAAATAGAATAAGATTTATTAAGATTTTAAATATAATATAGAAGATCGTCGCTATTAGATTAAAGATCTAATATTTCTCTATAATTTTCGCTATAAATATAATTATTCTCTATCGCGTAAAATAGTATTCTAATAGATAGATTTTTATCGTATTCGTAATATATCGAACGATAAAAGAATCTATCTATTTTCGAAATTAGATAATATATCGATAAAATATCCGACTCTCGGAAATCGATTTAAGTTTTATAAATAGCGAGATAGTAAATTAAATTAGAGAATCTAATCTATAAAAGAAAAGAAACTAATATAGAATTCCGATAGAGATTTCTTCGATTTTCTCTCGAAAAAGAAATAATTCCGAAATTAGACTATCGAAGAAAAAGAGAGCGCGATTATTTAATTAAAAATATTAATAAATACTATAATTTAATTAAATTAGAATATTACTATTATAATTTCTTTTTCTACGAGCTCTCGAAATTATATTACGAGTTTCTCGTCTAAGATAATTAATATATAGTCGGTCGATTCTTCGCTATAAGCTCTCGAAATTACTTCGTAAATTTAGATCGAGAAATATAAAAAGAAATAGAAAAAGAAATATAAGAAATTATAGTAAATAATAGTAATAGCGATAATAAAAGAAAAGATAATAGAAATATATAGAAAATTATTTATTTTATTTATAAATTTCTATTATTATATTTAAATTTTATTATTATAGACGAAAATATAAATTTTCTATAGAACTATATCTAATATTATTTCTAGTATTATTTCTAGTATTATTCTAAAAACGATACTAGATACGATATTAGACTATAAGAAAAATTTTATCTATTTTTCTTTATTTATTTTCGATCTTTATAAAAATTCTTAAAAATCTATTTTCGATAATAAAAATATTAACTAATAACTATAGTAGTTATCTAAGAACGATAATAATCTAATATTAATCTCTTTAATATATAGCGATTTAAAAAGAAAAAGATATAGTTATTAGCTTAGATAGAAAAATCGAAGAAAAGAAATAATAAGCTTTCGAAATCACTTCGCGAGCTTAATTTAGTATATTAATTTTTACGTCTAGCGAATTAAGATTTTCTCTCGACTCTTATTTAAGATCTCGTTCGGAATCTATTTAGAGAGAAACTATAGTTTTTAAATAAGAATTTTAATTTAAAATAAAGAATAATTAGAATTATATTCGTATAGTTAAGAGTATCGTCGAAATTTTAGCTACTATTAAAATTTATTTAATTAATAAACGACTAGCTACGAGAGATCGTTTTCTATAAATTCTTAAAAGAGTAAAGAAAATAGCTTTAGATACTAAGAAATAAATTATTAAGAAAATTATAGTCGATAAGATTATTATTAGCGAGATTTTTAAAGAAAAATACTAAAAATTCTATTACGATAAATATTAGAAATTTCTTAAATAATTTAAATCTCGTCGAAATAAAAAATAGATTATCGAGTAGATAAAATAGCGAATTATTACTATATAGAGATAAAATCTAATTAATTCTCTTATTAATCTAATCGATAGAGAAATTCTTCGATAAAATTAGCTAAATACTATATATATTCTCGCTATTCGTATCGAAAATATCTTTAATACTACTATAAAAGCTATCGATATCGTTTAGATATTTTATCGTAAGACTAGAATCGTAGAAATTTATAATCTTAGTCGAGCTACTATAATCGATTATCGATAGATATTAAACTATATATTCGAAATAGACGACGAATTAGTAAAATATATAGTTCTTTCTAATAAGAAATTATTAATAAAAGAATAGAGTATCGATATCGATTCGAAGCTATCGAATTCTAATCTAGCTAAAATTCTTTAATCTATATCTTTCGAATCGATAGATTCTAAAGATATTTCTACTATAGAATTCGATATTAGTTTATAATTTTACGCTATCTTTATATTAATCGATTTAATTTCTCTCGATAATTATATTATCTATTTTATAAAATTCTTCTCTATCGGATTTTCTATTATCTCTCGATAATATTCTATCTAATTATTTTCTTCGTAAATTATATTTACTCTTTCTTTTTATATTAAAGAAAGATCTAGAGTTAAATCGTTATTTAATAACTATATTAGCTTAAATAATCTATCTTTAGCGATATCTATTCTTATAATCAGCGATTTTTTTAGATCTAGAATCCGAACGATATTAAACTTTAAATCTTTTTATCGTCGAGAGTTCTTAGATAGTAATCGTCTAGAGAGTATTTCTAAGAAGAAAGAATCTCTAATATCTATACTAATTTCTAAGAATTAATTATATAAATATCCGAAAGAGATATTTAAAAACTAATAAGATCGAATTCTAATAGTCTAGAAAAACTATAAAGAAACGAATATTAGATTTATAAAGAAAAATAGATAAATAATTAATAAAATACTATATTTTATATATCTTAAGATTTTAGATACTATAGTCGAACTATAAATTAAAATATTTAATAGAAATTATTTTATCGAGTAACTCGAGACTATTTATAGAAATCGTCGCACTATAGACGATATAAAGATTAATTCTATTTATTATTAATAGTTCCGAAAATTAGCTCGTTCGTCTCTATCGATTAATAATTTAGAAAACTATATATACTTTTCTTTATCGAATTAGATTATTTCTAATCGTATATTAATTCTAAATATTAGATATAATAAAATACTTTATAAAAATAGATATTTATATTCTTATTCTAACTTTTAATAAAAGCGAGACGAAACTATTACTCTTCGAGAATATTTTAATTTCTTATTTCGAGAAAACTATCTTCGTAATTCTATTAAAGAGAAATTCGATATATATTATTATTATTTTCGAATAATAACTTTAAAAAAGAATAATAGATAATTAAGAGTTATAGTCTATTTATTAATATAGTAGATTATTTATTAATCTTCTCTCTATTATATAATCTATATAACTCTATACTTCGATTATAAATAATAATTTATTTTCTATTTTTACTACGTAAAGAATTAATATAAAGAAGATTTAATCGAATTTCGATATATCGATCTTAATTCGAGAACTCTTAAAGAAAATAGAGATAAATTTTAGATCTAGAGATCGATTACTCTATCGAAAGAAGAGTACTCGAACGATTATATTAAACTAATATCTAATATTTATAAATAGATTTAAGACTAATAATCTTATATTAAATAACGAATCGAATAGAAAGCTAAATCGATTTTTAAAAATTATATTATTCGAATAGATAATAAGCTTTTTAATAAGAATAATAAAGCTCGTTATAAAATTAATTAAAGAATTTAAATATATAAATAAGAAGATATTCGAGTTTCTTAACTATATTTTCTATATAGCGCTCGAAATTAGAATAGTAAGACTATTTATTATCGTCGTATAATTTTACTATAGTTCGTCGCTATTTAAAATAATTATTAGACTCTCGAGATTCTCGAAATAGAAATTTAAAAAAAGTTTACTAATACGTATACGAATCTTATTTTCGACCCGAAAACTCTATCGAATCTCGTAAATCTATATTCGTCGACTCTATAATTATTTTTAGCGATTTTTCTATTTCTCTCTCTCGATATAATTTTAGATATTTTAATAAATAAATAAAAATAGATCGATCTAATAATTCGTAATAAATAATTTTAACTATAGAATATAAAATAATAATAAAATCGATTTTTAGAGCGATAGAAAAAGAATATAATAACTATTCTATATCGAATATATTCGATATTTCGTATAGAAAAGAAAAGAGTCTTTAGAGATAAGAGTTTCTTTAAAATCTATAAAACTATAGAAAAGAATCTCTTTTAAATAATCGTATTTTCTTATAATCTAAATCGTAAAGAAGAAACTATCGAGATTAAATCTCGTTCGAATAATCGCTATTATCTATATTCTCTAATTTCTATCGATTTCTTAAAAAAAACTTTTAGAACTATTTATAGTCGTAATTTCCCGACTATCTAAAAGAATAATAAAAAATATATTCTCTTTAAGATATAAACTCGCGATATTATTTTATAAGCTCGCGCGAATATAAACTCGAGAAAAGAAAATATATCGAGAATAGATATAAATAATAATTTTTTCTAAAAATCTTAAGATAACTAATACGAATTATATCTAAATAGATATCTAAGAATTTCCGATTTCTAGATTTAGAGATCTTCTTCTATTAAAAAGATTTATTAATTAGATCTTATAAAAATCGTTTTAGCTATATCTTAATCTTACGATAGAGATTATTAATTAATTTAATTATATTCTCTCGAAATCGTATTTTTTATACTTTTATCGATATTTTTATCGAGAATCCGCTTTCGTTTACTATAAGTTCGCGAGATAATTCCGAGAGCTATCGAATCTCGGCGATACGATTATTCGCTAAATCTAGCCGAATCTATATCTACTATCTATATCGATCTATCGCTTATACTAAAGAATAAATCTATAAAGTTACGATCTTAACACTATTTTATCGCGATCGCTATTAAAATTAGATATTATAAGAGTCAAAAGTACGTAAAAGAATACTAGAGAGATCTATAAATATACTAAATCGAATATATATATCGATATCTATATATAAGAATCGTAGAATTATCGAAATCGCGATTATATAAAATTCTATATCTATATATTAGATTACGATCGAAAAGCTAATTAAAATATCGAATATATCGTTCGAGACGATTAATTTAACGATCTTATAAAAATATTCGATCGAGAAACTATATAATAAACGTAATTCTTTAAAAAAGAGAGTTCGAATAAATAAAAATATACTAATTATTAGCGAAAAAATCGCTTAAATCCGCTATAATTATCGAAAAGTCGAGAAATTTAGAGATTAACGATTTTATAAATAGAGAAATTAGTCTCTATAATCTCAAATTAAACTAAGCTCTAGTAAATATTTAATTAATAATTATCTACGAAATAATACTAATCTAGACGTATAGACGAAAGCGAGATATAACTTAGCGAGAACGAGTTATTAAATTCTATAACTTTAACTATATATATATAGAGTTATAATAATTTATATATTCAATTTATAGAACTATATAAGCTATATATAGCTATTAATAGCTATTTAAATTATTATAGTTGATATCTATAATATCGCCGATCCCGTCTCAGATCCCGATCCGCCCCCAAATCCCGATCACCCAACATAGTCACTACCTAAGACGACTCCACTAGTCTCTTAGGTATAGCTAATCTCATTAGGGGTGTAAACTACTACCGATCACACCACTGGCTAGATTTTACCGACCGACGCTCGGTCTGAACTTGACTATGTGGATTGCTTGGCTTGCTTGTACGCTCTTCATACAGACGGACGTATCGTGATCCCACTCTCATCACCACCGGAATACTCCACGGACGACGGTGGGTACACGACGCATGGATGAAGAGCTGGTCTTGCTACCTCATTCGCTCATGCGCTACTTGTGTGTGCCGTCAGCTCCGATTGAGAAATCAGGGTGTGCCTGATTTCCACCCGACAGCGCTAAGTACTACTTGATTTAATCCGGTAATCCAGACGGGCGATGTGGGAACCTATCACGACTACTACATAAAATATAATGAGTATGGAAACTTGGTATGACTCAGACAGATAGTAGCCTAGATACTTTGCCAAACGTGCTGAAAAGAAATCCCCGTCCAATGTGCCACACACACACATCTCCCACGGCACATCTCCGATGGGCGAAACCGTACCTACGCGGCCGCCGCAATGATCGCCTGCTGCTCCGTGACGAGGGGCGCCGCGAGGTATGCCTGCTCGAAGACACCCGGGGTGGTGATGAGGGTCGGCGGCCCCGCGTGCAGGGCCACCGGCCGTGGCGTGGCCGTGGCGGCGGCTGCCA
>JANIPN010703559.1:0-11111 GCA_027478595.1 Erythroxylum anguifugum
TGGCTGCTCTCGCATGACAACCATTACTTGCATGGTTCTTGCATTTTTTTGACCTGTGATGGCATGTATGGAAATTTCTGGTTCCGGTTCTGCTTCAGTTGCTGTCTCGGTGTCACTTGAATCATCTAATTCCAGCCAAAAGAGCTTCTTGCATTGATGCCCAATTGTATAAGGGTCATCACAATTATAACACAAGCCCTTCGCCCTCCGATCTGCCATTTCTGCCCTTGATAATCTCTTTATAAAGGTGCTGGATGAATTTGTTGATTTTGCTTCAGTGGTTCCTCCTAATGCAATGCTGCCCCTAGAAGGTTGAGACAATGGAGCTGCAATATTGGAATAATACGCGCTTTTGTTACCTTGCCAAGCCCCTTTTCGTGCTGCTGCTTCCCTCAACACTACCTGTTTTCTTTCAAATGCCCTAGCCAGATTCATAGCATAAGCTAAATCAGGTGGATTATGTAATTCCACATCAAGTCGGACAGAATCTGTTAAACCAGCAGTGAACAAACCAACATGCTGGTCAACCTAAACAAACTGGCTTGCTCTTGCCAAATGTTCTTGGAATTGTCGCTGATATTCTACAACTGACCCCATTTGTTTCAAGTTGACTAATTCTCCCAGCGGGTTGCTACGAGCAGGTGGTCCGAAGCGAAGAGTGCAATACTTCTTAAATTCTATCCAATCAATGGAAGGATGCTCAATCTCCAATTGATGGTACCACAATTGTGCCTCACCCAACATGTGAAACGCAGCCAATCCCACCTGGTCCACCTCCTGCGTATGTTGATTTGAGAAAAACTTATCACATCGATGCAGCCAAATTAGTGGATCTTCAGAACCGTCAAAGGTTGGAAAATCTAGTTTGGTATACCAAGGAACCGTCGCAATACCCGATTGCATTTCTCCCCCAAGATGTTGATAATTTGCTCGAGTCGGGTGTTGTTGTGGTGGCTGATTATTACTGCTTGTTGTTCCGTCAGAGGTACCACGATTAATCCTAGACAGCAACTCCTGCATCTGGAGCGACAGTTGTTGCATCTGACTGCCCAACCTCCTTTCCACTTCAACAACCCTGGCATCATTCGTAGCTTGTGCCTCTTGTAACAGGGTGTGCAGATCTTCATTCTTGCTGGAATCGCCCATTGTGTTTGGCTTTGATACCAATTTGTTGTATCTATATTAGTAAAGGATCGGGTCACAGGGCGATTGACAAGAAAGTCTAAGTCAATTGACTTCTCTTTTTTCCTTTCCATTGTTTCAATTCTTGAACGACCTATTTTCAATGACTCAAACTCGTCGAAGTGAGCTTGACACCTTAGAACTTGTTAGAGGAGAGAGAGTTCTAGACCTCTGAAATTTAAGATAGAAATCGGCTTAGGGTTTTTATTCCTCTTGTCCCTTTAAATAGGTCTAGTCTTATTACAAGAGTAGGAACCCTATAATTTAGGTTTCTTTCAAAAATCTATTCTAGGAAACAAATCAACAATTTCCCGAAACCTATTCTAGGAAATAAATCAACAATAAAAATAGAAACCTAAGCCTTTTAATGCTGGAAATCAGTTACTGCGTCTATTATAGACGTGTCCCACAAAAGAGTCCATAACATAAGTTAAGAATTAGAACGAGTTATGATGAATTTTTATATTATTTTTTAGGACCAACTAATTCTGAGAATAAGTTAGTAATTGTTAATCCTCCTTCAAGCAATAATGATGAATTTTATTGATAGTTTTAGAAAAGATGTTGAATAATTTAAATTTTTGATTATATTTTTGTTATTAAGAAAGCATTATTATATACAATATCAAACACAAAACATAATAAAATGTGCAATCAAACAAAGAATGTCAAAGCCTCTTATGCTATGAAATGTTAATATGAGTTCTGTGTAAGAGACTAAACTCTAATGGAAGGTTAAGTTGCTCTCATGTCTTGTTACTTTAGCAATAACTAACTTGCAAAATACATGCTCATATCTGTATACAAGAATCTGATTAATTCTATAGGATCTTTACTAAATGATTTTTCTTGTTTTACTCCAACCTATTGATTGTTTAATTGGATGATATCAAATTATAGATATTTGCATGTAGGTACACGGAGATGGATGGTTAAGATAGAAAATCAACTGTGCTTTATGGTAGAAAGTTTGTCTACGAGAAAGATTTTGAATATGTGGCTGGAGATGTTAAAAGTTGAGGCATTAAAATTTATAGGTTTTATTATTGGAACCTTAAGAGGATGCTCACGGAAGATGCTAAAGGTCTAAAAGAAAATAAGTTTATTTATAGAATGCAAGGAACTAATCTAAAAAAGGGTTGAGGGAGGTGGATAAGAGTGATGTTTGTGAGATGAAGACATATAAGTTAATTGTAGAATATGAGGTAATAGAGATCTATATTGATCATGGATCCAATTTTTCACATTTAGAACAATCTTTTGAAGATTATGTTGATTAGAGGTTATTATTAGGTTAACGGATGATGTCCCCATTAATTTCACTTATTCCACTATCATGTAGTCTACGAATGAAGATATAGTGAGCAAAAATTTGTAGATGTAAGTTGTATTAATTTTTTTTAGAAATTAAAATTTTATTAAAGAATTAAGGGGTTAACATATAGAAGAGGTCTGCCACATAAGACCCCTTAATATACTGAAACATCTAGGCTAATACAACAAACTACGACGTAAAGAACAAAGACAAAAGTTTTGTCATTATGCAATTAGGGTATAACTAATTTCTCCTTTCTCAAAGATTACAAAAGCTTCTCAATTCGGGTGGGTGAGAAGCGAATCACAGATGGCGAGGATAGCAGCGTGAAAGGAGAAGAATTTCATTAAAGTGGTATTAAAGTTGATCCAACTAAATAAGAAGAAAATTTAGAGTTGGAATTGTCTAGGAATTTAGTTGCTTCATTTAAAAGGGGACAACTATAGAGAAAAATGTAAAGTTATGTTTGTAATATATAATAGAAAAAGGGAAAGTTGTAGAAAAAACATAGTAGACGATGGAGATGATAATGACGAGAATGATATACAAGATGAAATTATGACAAATTACTTTAAATCAGATGATAATTGTAGCTTTGAAGAAGGTGGTTCAATGTGGATGAAGGGTTAAGACCAATGTTTTAAAAACTGGATTGGACATCGAACTAGTCAAGTAAAAGGTTTAAGATTTAAAGGTTCAACCGGTATTAAACTACTATAAAGCCGGTTTATAATATATAAGAAGTAAAATATAGTATAAAATAAAAATACTTTATTGAAATAAAAAATACATTAATAATGGCTATTAATATGTAATAAACTAATAATAAATCTAATAATTTAAACTAAGATTGAATATAACATAAAATTTAAAAAATAATAAAAAGATAATATTTTGATATTATCATTTATTTAAAAACTAATAAAAGTTGAAATAAATTTAAAGAAAGTCAACAAAAAAACTCAAACTTTATTTTAACTTTTTCTAATAACCTTTAAACATATTTCTTTATGGTTTAATTAACACATTCTTAAATTATCTTAAGCAAAATCACTTATATATATTAATTAATAATTGAATTTATTAAACACATTTATAATAAAAATAATAATTAGTTTTTAACAATAATAATTTAAAATTTTTAATTAAAGAACTTAAATTTTGATAAATATAATTTATTAGTGAAATTAAATAAATAGTAATTTATTTTTAAAAATAAAATTTTCAAATAAAATTTTTAATTATATAAAGAGACAAATAAAATATAATTTTGAAAATATAAATTTTTAATTAAATTATGTAGGAGAATCAAAAAGAAAACAAAAACTTTGGCATAAAAAACAACTTCAATTTGCAACTCTAAAAAAAACAAAACAACTTCAGTTAATGCACTATGTGCATTTTAAAGCATTAATTGCATTCTGAAGCAATTAATGCAAGTTCACATTGATGTGTAAAACTTATTGGTGGATCTCACATTTTGACATATTTTCAAATTACTTATCCAATTTTTCTAAGAACCAACTGATTTTTGGGTCGATTTTTAGAAAACCGTCTAGTTTATTGCTTAATCGGCCAACTTTTATGTTAAGAGGTTATTAGATGAAACCGAATTGGACAACAAGCCGGTTCAGACTTTTTTCAATCGGACCGACCAATCCAATCCTTGGTTAAGACATAAATCAAAATTTCGTAAATCAACCCTCATAAGAAAAAGATTGAGATTAAGCTTGGTATATTGTTTGATGATTCTAACCAATTTAAGAAAGCACTTCACAAGTTTGATGTTAACGAAGAGCGAAGTTTACTTTTACAAGGAATACCAAACAATTTAAGAAAGCCAAATGTGTGAGTAAGTACTATAAATGGTACATTTCTGTTAGCTTGGTGAAAAATTTAAATAGTTTTTAAGTAAGTATTTTTAATTTTTGATAATTTTAAATTTATTCTTCATTAATGTTATAGACTGAATACTCATACATATGTATGTATGTAAGAGTTTTTGAATAGAAGCACAAATACAATCATGTTTTCCACAACAAAAGTGTAAATTCAAAGTGACTTGCTAATAATTACTTCAAGGTCCTCCCAGGAATCACTGTATTGAAGCTTATAAACTTAATGAAGTTTCATAAGAAAGATTTGAGAGTCGATGTTGGGTATAATGTTTGTTATAGGGCTACGAATTTGGTGTTAAGATGAAATTCAAGGAGGTGTAAGAGTAGAATATAGTAAGTTGTGGATTATGGTGAAGAACCTTTAATGTTAAATCTTGGTTCGATAGTTGAATTGGTTGTTGAAAAGTCATTACTTGGAGATAACTTGTAGTCATCATATGATAGAATGCATTTTTTTTTAATTTTTCAAGAAGGGGTTCTTAGCTGTATATAAATGGTTAATATAACGAGATGGTTACAATTTTAAAGGGATTTTAAAAGAGGAGTTATTGACAACAATAGGAAGAGATGACAATAATAAGATGTTTCATGTGGCATAGGCTATGGTTCATACTGAAACAATGGAAGCTTGGAATTGGTTTTTAGATTTATTGAAAAATACTTAGATATAAAAGATGGAAGTATATGGGTAGTGATTTTGATCAACAAAAGGAACGTTATGAACTTTATATGCTTTAGCAGAATATGCTTAATCTTATTACTTATTTACTATTTTTTTTTCGATTGACTTTATATAGGAGGCACTTAGTAGACAACTCCTTAAGGTTGAAGAAAGGTTTTGTACAAGGCACACCTTTGTCAATTAGAGAAAGATGGATCACAAGGGACTTAAATTGGAAAGACTATTATCCAAATTTTGTAAGCTATATAGTAAACCTTACTTATTTTTTCATTTAAAGGAGTTAAAAGAGGAGTAAAAAAAAGCTCATAGGGATCTAGTAAGAATTTCAAAGGAAAAAACGTCCAAGAGCATATTTCAACACTTCATTTACATATAATATTGTGGATAATAATTTTTATGAAGCATTTAATTGAAGTATAATTGAATCCTAAACTAAAATATTATCACAATGCATAAGGAATATGGTGAACTTAAATGGAAAAAATGAAAATTTTCTAAGAATAAAGAACAAATTAAGAATTAACAAACATGTAAGCATTAATTGTGAACTTAAAAGTCATAGTGCTGGTGGATTTAAAGTAATATACCAAAAAGTTAAGTATGTTATAAACTTGAGGAATAAGACATGTTGTATATGCAAGGATGTGTCAGGAATCCCATGTTCATATGTCATTGCTATAATAGAGTACAATAATGAAAAGCCTTAAAAATATGTATCACATTAGTTTAAAAAGGATAAGTATCTATAAGCTTATCAATATACGATGAAGCCTGCTCAATGAGATAAATAAATTTTAGCCTAAAACTGAAAATGAAATATTGTTTCCACCTCTATTTTAAAAAATGTCAAATAGGCAAAAGAAGAATATAAGAAAGGAGGGTTGGGAGAACACTAAAGGCAACAAGATGCTGAGGATAGGAATTAAAATGATCTATCAAACATGATTCCAAAAAAGACATGACAAAAAAAATCTAATGAAAGGTATGTTGCAATAAGTTTCAACTAATACATATTTATCTCTTACATTATAAGTTAACTCAATTATAATTAATTGTCGCAATAAGTTTGAACCTTGAACATTGTTTGTTTCCATTTTTTTCAAATGCAATCTACAAGGATGTCCAAACAAACTGTTCTATTATTAGTCCTTCAAGTTGACCACCAATGTCAAAGTTAAATAAAAGAAAGAGACTAGTCCATAGATATGGGATATTGTATGGTGAAGAACCTTAACCACCATTTACAAGGTGAGTTATAACTTGACATAGGTTATAGGTATTAAGAATCATAAAGATTTATAGGATTTAAGTCAATTTTGACGATTGGGATATCTTTGATTATGTATTGCTATTATTATCAAGATGAAAAAAATAATTAAGAAGACAAAATCAAAAACTTCAAGAAGTACTATATAAAGTCATTAAATTGAATATTTTGGTATGTCTTATACAAAAAAGTATAGGATTCCTTTGTAGTAGGATATTGATAGTTTTATAATAGTCAATGACATATTACCAAATTTGACATAAAATGAATCAACTAGAGATTTAGTTCTATATATATGGAGACAGTAACAACAACAACAAGAAGAATTTTAATTTAGAGACATAAATGAAAATACTATATAAGATGGAAATTGAGAAGAAATTTGGCTACAATTTTTCTTGCTGACCAATATAGGAGGTCTGAATATGAATTTTTCTTTTTAACAATGTGTTTATTCTATACATACGAACAAACAAAATTTTTTTATAAGAAATAACAATTATATCTAGAATGTTTTACTCAAATCTCATGTCGATGTAAACTTACAAGCTAAGCTAAATACCATTTTCTCCTATTTTGCAACTTCAAAATTTTAACTAATGTTAAAATCAAAATTTAGCTTTATGGAGCTCAATTCTATACAATAAGGAAGAAAAGAAAATAACAAAACAACTGACATTAAATATTTTGGTAACATCCACCTTCTTGATGATGGCATACACAGTTTTGTAGATAAATACATAAGAATACATATATTGTAGGAAGGAGAAATATTACTCCAAAATGATTAGAGTTCAAAGGCTAATAATCATCTAGAATCTTAATCGAGGAAAGTTAACGAATTTTGTGCAATAAAATCATAGTCATATTCAACTAGTAAAGGAAGCAAAAAATGGTTAATTCACAAAGTTTTTTAGGTTCTAGTATTAATTTATCTAAAATAGATACATTAAATCATGTCCAAATATTTTCAATATTTGTAAAATGAGCTTTATTGCGCACTTGTGATAAATAATACATTGTGTTGTGGACTAACCTATTGGTAAATTAAAGTTGTGATAAATGTACAGGTGGTGCATATGTAAACTAAAGAAAGTTTACAAAATATGAAACTTTTCCATATTATAATACTCACTAATAGTTTATCATTTAATATTCATGAAAAAGAATATCTAAAAGATAAAGTATGAACAAAAAAAACCATTTAGTTGAACACAAACTTTGAAAAGGAAAAGAAGTAAATAAAATCAAATTTGAGAACTTAACAATTCTTAAAAATCACGTATACATGTGTGAAGTGAATGTTGCGGTCAGAGAAGTGATCTAAAGGCAATTGATTTTAGCACTTATTGTACAAATCTTTATGATTAATACAAGGCATTTTCGTTAATTTGATGTTCATGTTCTTTATGAATTGATAATGATATTAAATCGAATTAATGAAGTCCTTGATACATTACATAGTATGAAGGAAATCATGATGAGATTATGATAATGAGATTCCTATCATGTGCAATTATGTTAGTATCAAAATTATCCATAGTTATATGATTAATGAGATGGGACATTATTAATCCTGACAGACTAGCACATGTTATACTCCTTGATTGGATTAAGTAATGGATCTCATAAGCTATAAGCATAAGTTGTTTAGAGTTAACATGTGGATGCTTACTAAAAGTAGTAAGTACATTGGATGACCTGCCATGAGACAATCTTATGGATAATCTATTCTAGTGTCAATGATAGTCTCATCATAGCAATGGTGCAAATATCCTTAAACTTGAGGTGTTTAAGGATATTGTAACATCCCAGATCACCCGCTTACAAATATTGTCCGCCTTGGGCTTTGACCCAGCTAAGCCCTCACGGTTTTGCTTTTTCCTAGGCCTTTCCAGGACGTCACCCATCCTAGAACTACTCTCACCCAAGCACGTTTAACCTTGGAGTTCCGATGGGATCTAGTCCATTAGGCCATGGAAAACGCGTCTGTAAGGGAGAGGTATCCGTTTGTCCGTTTTGAGCCTTAGCCCAGCCAAGCCGTCACAGTTTTGCTTTTCTCAAGGCCTTCCCTTAGTTCTACTGGAGGTGTCTCCAAAACATGAGATGGATCCAGTAATAAAGAAATTATGCAGCAAGGAGGTACCCACGGTTAAGGTTCTTTGGAAGAGCGATAAGGTTGAGGAGATGACATGGGAGCTTGAGGATACTATGAGACGTTAGTACCCCTATTTATTTGTGTCCCCAACTTAAGAGTTTCGAGGACGAAACTCTTTTGAGGAGGGGAAGACTTGTAATACCGGAATTTCTGAGCCTTTTGTGTTGTTCTGTATTTGGAGATACTACTGTATATTGATATATACATGGTTGTATATGAGTTTAAATATGTAATTGAATCCTTTTGGTACATATGCCAGTGATATATAACATTATATGCCCTTACATGAACTTAGGGTTTATCGGTATGCGAAATCTTAGAAATTTTCGACACATAAACTTTTAAGTGTGTAAAACCGAGTCCATCAGATGGATAAAACCGTGGTGGTTAAATTAAATGTACATATGGACTTAATTGCAAAATTTGTAAAAGTTAAGGACTTAATTGTAATTTTTCAATTCTTTGAGGACCAATTTGTAATTTTGTAAAGTTGAGGGGCCTAATTATAATTTTCAAAGTCCAAGGACCAAAATGAAAATAAAATTTTTGGTCATTCTCAAATTTTGGACTTAACTGCAAATTTGGGAAAAGTTTGGAGGGTATAATGGTAATTTCACATGACTAAGGGCAAATTGGTAAATTCATCTTGTTTGGTCAAAGAAGAGTCAAATTCTAGACTCTTCTACATGTGGTGGCCGTGCAACCCATTAAATGGGCATTTAAAACACTTAGTTTTTATTAAAAGAAAGAAGAAGAAAGGAGAAGAGAGGAGGAGAAGAGGATTTTCGGTCATCACCCAAATCTCCATCATTTTTTTGACTTTTCAACCCAAACCAAAGTGTTCTAAGCTAATTTGGGGTCAAGGAACTCAAATCTATCATTAGATTTGAGAAATTCTCAAGGAATTTGAAGATATCACTAAAGGAAAGTATAGGTAAATTTTGTCTCATCTCTCTCTACATTAAGATTTTGAGTGTGGTTTTAAGATATGTTGTTCTCTATGCTTGATTATGAATGAAATGTGGTTTAGATTAATGAAGTATATCATGGAGAGGGTTCATTAAGTCAAAACCGAAATTGTCCCCTTTAGGTGGAAGTTGGTGAATTGTTAAATATCTTTTGAAATTGATGATAAACATGAATTCTACGGTGTTAATTATACATGTATGATGTGAATTGATGATAATCTATTTAAATGCAGTGGAAATAATGCATATACTTTAGAAAACATATACTTTAGAAAAAAAAGTGATATATAAATCTTTAAATAATATTAGAAAATTTGAAAATTTTGATGATGATGATAAACTACAATATCCTTAAGACTACAATTTTAGTTGTTACTATTATTTTAATTTTAATTTTAATTTGTATTTTAAATCTATTAAATTTACTATTGTATATTATTAGATATTTATTTATTCTTTTTATTTCAATATTTTATTTTATTTTTATATTAAAGTTACTACTTGTTTATCATATATCAAATACCGGCTGAACTTTTAAATTTTAAATCTCTTCATTTACTAATTTGATTTAATTTTTACAAAGTTAAACGTTAACATTAAAAATACACTAGCCAAACTAAAAGTAAACGTCAAAGTATTAGGGTCTTAACTAGTTAATGATATTCTCACCAACCAAATACTATAATGCTTAGAGTTTGAATGTCGTATTTGGCATTAGAGACTGCTCTTTGTTGGAATCAGTATGTGAAGAATGGTGACATTGTCATGTCGGTCCAAGATTCATTGTATATATATATTAAGGACGAGTTGGGATGGACGACCACGCAATCCATCCCACTCGTCCATTTAATCTAACGGTCCTCCCTCTCTGAAAGTTCTATTCATTCTTACCCTTTCTCAAACCTAGCCTCTGCTGCAACGCCACCTTCGACATCATCGTCATCCCTACCATCATATATGATGGATCTTTCCTTCTCCCTCTCTTAAACCCAGATCGTTACCTCTACCCTCATATGTCATGGTTATGGCGAAAACATCGTGTGATCGTCAATCATCGCTTTTTGCATGAGGGCTCGGCGACAAATACGTCGCGAAGAGGAGGATTTGTTGAACTACCGACGACTCACTGCTCAAGCTCAGGTCTTTTCGTTGCTCTTAAGCTATTTCGGTGATTCTTATCTCGGTTGATTGGTTTTTTTATTTTCTCTCATTGCATCTTCTCTTCTATGCTTTTTCTTCCATCTTCTTCCATATTGCGTCCTTTTTCATGTTCTCCTTTATGGGTCTCTTTGACGTCTCAATCTCCATTCTGACAATTCAAGAATGTGAAATACCCAAATCCCAAAAAACTATCCCATTGGTGAATCCGTGAAACTTATTAGAAACCCCAACTTACATTTCCTGTTCTTTTGCTATTATTTCTCAGTAACCCATCACAGAAACCCTAAAAGAAACAAAAATTATTGTAATTATAGAAGCAAATCGATTGATTGATGTGCAAATTTGCAATTTTTGTTAATCGTGTATACTGGGGTTTCATGGGTTTTGTGGGTGCTTGCTCTGTTTTTTTTAGTTCATTTATTTCTTTGCCATGTTTGATAATCTGTGTGGTGATGAGGGTCAGATGATATCGGTTGAGAT